>VDFB02058242.1:80611298-80697335 GCA_007258455.2 Sequoia sempervirens | reverse complement strand
GTGGTGACATGTTTGAATTGATTCATGCTATCAAACAACATTATAAGAAGCTCAACAAATATTTAGTGGACAACAAAAATGTGTTGTCATTAGAGAAATCTGCAAATCAAGTTCAACAAACAGTCTACAAATTCAGTGGCTATGTTTTGAAATCAAAAGGGATTACTAGTCAGCTTGCTACATCAATGACGTCATCTATCATTGAAAAGTGTTTGAGAATGCGTGAAACAAAGGAATATTTGCATTTGGCTGCAAACAAGATGAAGAAGGTGGGTGAAAAGGTAAGGAACTTCAGAGAGCTTGGTTTGCCGAAGGCTTTTGACACAAATGAGTGATTCATTGGAAAGAATAATTTCAAAAAGAAGATGAAGGGTGCAAGGAAGATTGATTTGGACCAATTTCCTCATAACCCATATATGGTGAACTATTTGGATTCCATCAAACCATAGCTAACCTTGAATGAAAAATTGACTGAAGAATCCAAGATAGGTCCCGATTTCAACCATGAATTGTTAACAAATCTTCAAGTTAAACAACATCAGTTAGAACAAATGGAAATTCTACCACCTGAACAGTGGAAGTTGCTAGAAAAGGTGATACAGTGATTTGATTTTTGATAATATGAGTTTCCAAGTTCCAACTCAGCTCTGTGTAGAGTTGTCTTTGAGCAATATTTTGCATTGGCAATGCCTGTATGTATTCCTTCATATGAAAATCAATAAAAGAGCTCAAATTCAGACTTCAATAATGTGTTGATGTTCAATTATCTGTATTATTTATTTTATCATTTCAAGAAAAAGTCTGGTAGTAGTTTCAACTACTAGATACACATTAAATGATTGTTGATGTTCATTGTTGTATATGCTACTAATACTATTGTTAATATGTTATTAAGCATTCAATTGAGTGATGAATCACTAAGTACATGTTCAAGTTTTACTTTTAACACAATTAAAATATGAACTATAAGGTGATTTTAATTCCAGGCATCCATAATCTTAGTTAAATTGCATTACAATTCATACATCAATACTCAAACTCCATGACTACTTATCAGATTCACTAAACATTTATAAGAATTCATGCTTTAATCAAGGTACTTTAACTGGTTCATTAAACTAGAGCCAAAATTAAAACATACATCAATGCATAATGACAAAGAAGATTAATGAAATATCATTGATCAAATTTCATTAATAATTCATGTAAAATGTTACAACTGGAGAGACGATAGACTCAAAATAAGGGAGCAAAACAAGCTTCAAGCCGAGATGTGCACATGACACATTTTCATTTGATAGATTATATTGGTCATTTCCTTATGAAATGGTTACAACAAACCAAAAGATATTCTCGTGAGCAATCATCCACTCCCTAGTTACAGCATGACTTGAACTAGTTGGTCCTTGAGACCTTCACCTTAATATTTCCACTTGGTGTTTCCATAATGCTAGCTTTGTTTCAAGTTCAGCAACGTTTATGGTCATATCATTTGCTTCTAATGTTGAAGTATCGAAAACTCTTTGTATAATCAGTTTGGTAGAGCTCTACCTAAAATTTTTGAAAATTGTCAATTGATTTTGCCTTGCCATGATTCTGAGCTTTTGTGTCCATGGGTAGGGTTTAGGGTTTAGAATGAAAACCCTCATTTCAAAATCTCGCAATCATAAACCCCAAAGATTCTATTTTACCCAGTTTCTGGTCTTTTAAGTTGCAACTTGAGCCATTGAGGTCATTGTATTACCGGCCCTTTTATTTAGGATGTTGGTCATCATGCTCTTGTTTACCGTTTAATATTGCTTAAGTCGGACCGAAATATTTAATGACAAAATCCTTAAATCTTAAGTCTTTAATCTTGAGGGTCAAGTCTCGTCAACCTAGCAATGTCCCCATTTTAAAAATAACTTTATTTGCATATACAGAATATACAACCATCCGATCGCAAGATCTAATCCTGGTCATTCCCTACAAGCCCCATGCAATTAAAATAAGGCTCTAATAAAAGCCTTGGAGTCAACGAGCTATCGACGCGTCTACTATCGTACATGTGGGTCCCGATCTTCAATGTGGAACCTGACATTCTAAAGCTTTCAGATCAATGGATGGGATACAACGATGAGATCAAATCTCAGTCGTTCCCTGCTCACCCCGTGGGATTAAAATAAGGCTTTAATAAAAGCCTTAGGGTCAGCGGGATGCTGCCACATGGATTCCACGATTATTTGGAATCAAAAAAGGTGGGGCCCAAGGAGTGGATGATTTGGCATCCAATTGGTGAGCTCATGTTGGCCGATGGAATGGTGCATGATGGTGACGTGAATTCAAACTTGGTTGACTTGATCTAAGTCATTTGAAAGGCCATCTCACCTGGAGATCGGCGGTAGAGCTTTAAAATTGAAAGTACGACCATGGTAGTTGTTTTTGCTTCGTGCGAGTGAGCAATAATGGCATAAATGACCTCCAAAGCTACCAGTACCCAACCTCGCTCATGCTAGACATAAATGATTAACTCTTGCATAATTGAGAGTTGCAATTTACAAATAAATATGGAGTGCACAAGAAATTGAAAAGAGTATCTACAGAGTTCAATGTGATCAGTATTAGGATTTTCCTGTGATTAAAAGTCGTAAGTGAATCAAACACAATTTTATGTGCTTTATTCAGATTACCTGGGATTAGGGTTACAATTCATTGTGCTTTCAGTTGATATTGGATGGCAATTGTTCCAACACTGGTTCGGGAATAGAAATCTTGGGGTTCCTATATGCAACCCTTGGAGACGAGACATGGGAAAGTTGGTAGTTCCCAATGTGTACATGGATGTAGATTTGTTGATTTGTTGAAGGACATTGCTACATGATATGACCCAGTTGCCAAGATGGTCAGAACATTTAATGGGAGAGAGATGTTGAGGATAACAAGAGAAGAGATTATAGAGATTTTCCAATTGCATGAGTGGAGCGAAGATATGATTTCCTCTTGACATGGATGTTTTCAAAAAGGAGTATGAGAATACTAAGGTGCTACTCAGAACGTCAATGTTACATGTGCAGACTACTAGCACCAGAACGAGGAAGAATAGGAAGCAAATAAAGATTGGTAGGGATGAACTTGAACCCTTCCCCATGAAATATTTTGCTAATTACTTCAAGAAGACTGTGTATTCTTTGTGCCAGATCATTGGTTTCACTCCACCTAATACCCTTCTGAGGGAATATAGTTACATGGCATGCCATCTGCAACACCCGGCCTTCAATGTAGTCTAAGACTATGCTGCATATTTGTCAGAACACATTCATAATGGTTTGGTTGATTTGAAAAGTGGAAAGAATTGGGTAAATTTCTGGCGGTATTCTTTGTTCATGCATATGTTCTTGCATAAGGGTGAGAAGAATTTTGAGGACATGACATTGAAGAAAAGGGAAGATGCCATTGATCTACCTGTCCAATGCTGGACCCAAATTTTGGACAAGGATGATCATAAATTTGATTATGTGGTTTTCCATAATGCCTTTGCCTTAAAATTGAGAAGGTTCCTAGTGTATGATCCACCCCGAATCCCAAAGGAAATCCATGACTTCCTGAGCCCATGGAAAGGAGAACAGATTTGAATCTGAGTCACAATTGGGCAGACATTATCCCATATACCCACATAACAATCTTCAGAGTCTATGGCACAAATGTCATTCCATTTGTATTACCAAGGGATGTGACATCGAGGATTGGATTCCTAGAAATCATGAGACAATTGGGAGGATCTAAAATGGCACATTTGCCTAAGACATTAAGGGTGGGTTCATTCTTCTCAAAGTACACAGTGTTTGTAGATTTTGTGATAATAAAGGGAGGATGGATAGATTTGTTGAAACTTCTTGCACCTTACAACTTGAACACCATACACCCAAGGAACCATGATCCTGAGGGCTTTATTGCAGCACTAAAGGAAAAGAATAGGAGTGGCGTTTTTGTACATAATTTTTACTATCCTAAGGATGTAATCAGGATTTTTTCTTAATTTCCAAGAAAAGGAGGAGAGAAAAGAAAAATATTTTGCGTTCAATAAAATGGTGGATAATGTTAAGAAATCTAATCCTAACTATGACCCTATGCCCAATATAAGGGGTGAGTTCAATAGGATTATGCATGTTATGAATAATTTAGAGAGCATTGTGGGAGTCTTGAGGGAAGAGCATGTGGTTACAAATAAAGGGAAATCAGTGGCAGTTGAGGAGGATCCTAATGTAGTGTTGGAGGAGATACCTACTTACCAACCACCATTACCAAAGAAGATAAGGATTTACTCTAAGAAGGAGACAGTAAAGAAGCAGCAAACTTTGCCAACCCCTGCTACATCAGAGGGGTCAAGGGTAAGTTCTCTTACAAGGTCAATGCCATCACCCCCACAAGGTGCCCCTCCTGCTATTATTGATATAGAATCACCTCCAAGAGGTCCCCCTCCATCAGACCAGCCACCTATGAAAAAGCAAAAGGTTGAGGTAGAAAAGTTAGTTGACTACCCGAACATAGAGGAGGATGATATTCTCATTACCCCTGAAGAAATGCAGCAAGGAATGCCTTCTCCCATCAAGGATATTGACTCAAGTTCAAGAGGAGATGGCCTTAGACTTGGAAAGGTTGATCTCAGGGGCTTGAATAGTGCAGATGATTTGAGGGAAGAAGCATGTAAAGCATTCATGGAAGATGATTCTTTCATTGAAACAAAGGCATTTAGAGATTTTGTGTCGAGGGCACAGGCCTCTAAATATGCAGAGAATGTTGCTAGAGAGAGGAGCTTACATCCAGAGCTATCTGAGAGTGTTATTCAGGAAGATGTAAGAAAGGACATGAAGAAAGAATTTCAAAATATGACAGCTAAAGAGGGCAGAGCCCTTGTACGTAAAAGTGGTGTGCTATTGCTACTCGAATGGGACATTGTTGATGCAGTGGTATTGGATAGCATAAGGAGGTCTAAGAGACCCTTACTTCAAACTAAGGAGGAGGCCAAATTGGCTCTTCAAGGATCAACATGTAGTGAAGAATGGGATTCCCTAGCTTTTTGGTCATTTTCCTTGGGATCCAAGAAGCTAGTGGTTGCAGAACCAAGTGATTTTAGCGAGCAACTAGTTATAAAGAGAGTGGCAAACACCCCAGCATTAGAGGCAGTTGACATGGCAATAAATGTTGCTAAGTTCATAAAAGCAACAATGGAGAACCTCACCACTAACAGAGACATGTATAGAAGCAAATATAATGAACTTGTGGACAAATATAATAAGAGTCAGCAAAGGGTTGCTGAACTGGAAACTGAAGTAGCATTGTGGAAGCAACAAGTGGAAACATTGGGAAATCAGGGTTCAGCTAGTTCAAGTCATACCACACCTACCCATCCTCCTCCACCAGAGCAATCTCTAGCAATAGTGCCTTATAATATGGGTCGAGATCCACTCACAATTGAAGAGCCAAGCACATCAGGTGCAATTCCATTGACTGAGCCCACTAAGGAAGAATTATTGCAGCAAATTGGAGTATACAAAGAATTGTTTGAACAAGTTTAGAACACCATGCATGAGACCAATTCAAAGATTTCTCATACTGTTTTGAAGCATCTAAATAAAAAGACTCAAGGTAAATTAAATATTTTTCATGCAAATTATTCTTCAATGCTACAAGCGATAAAGTTATCTCAAAGGGATAAGGAATTAGCTACCCCAATCCTAGATAAATGGATTCCTATAGTTGATAAATTGAGCTTCATGGAAATTGGGGCTAAGCAGCAAGAGGATAGATATACAAGGGTGGTCCCAACTTATAAATTTGTTAGTGAGGTTGAGGAACAAAAGTTTCAAGGGTAGTTGCCCCATTAGAACAAAAAATAAGAGAATTGAAGGAAAAGTTTAATGAGGCAGATTTGCAATTGTTGCTTGATATTCAACATACCTATGATGAGTTAAAACCCTAGCAAATGTGGAAGAACCAGGTGGACACTACAATTGTTTCTCAAGTAGTTCTTATTTGTGAAAAGGTTGACATTGATATATTAAAAGATGCTTTAGAGAAATTGTCTTTCATCATCAGCTTTCTAGAAGATTTTGATAAGGAGTCCAATTCAATAATGATAAAATACTCTCCATATAGAAAGAAGATGGATGAAATCATTGATTTCAATTGGCCATCTGATGTAGAGTATGAGCAATGGAAGAGAATATTTATTGATGAATTGGATCTATGAGTACAAGAATAAAGAACACATATACTTGGTCAAGTATAGTAAAGATCTGGGCCTTGAGATTATAATGCATATAATATATGTGTCTCCTGACTGAGAATACCACAGGTAAATGGCAAATGTTGATCGTTGATGATGTGGATGCTCACCGGGATGTCTGTTCACCTTTTCCATCTTTGCAGATTTTTGTCATTTTTCTCGATGCGATGAATATGCTACAACGGTTAGAAGGTTATTCCTTTCCAACAAAGTTCCTTTTGGAAGGCAGTTTTATTTTCTTCAGCGAATGGATAATCTTTCTCAAGTATGTTCCCTCCAATTAAAAAGTGTAAATATAACTATAAAAGGGAATGTGTGTTGTAGCGGTCAAATAAAAATGTGACATGTGTACTATTCGGCCTCAAGATTTTTTTTCTCCCTTGTTCTTATAAAAGGGAATTCTGGGTCATTAGTACAGGTCTCTTGTTGAATTCTAGATCCAAATTATGCAAATTGTGAATATAGAGAGAATGCATATGAAGTTTGTATCTTAAGTTTTGAGTCTAGCAAGTGAATTTTGTTAATTGTATGGTTTTTAAGCATATATGAACAATAATGCAAGTCTTTTGAGTCTATAGTCTCTCCAACTTTACTCTGTATTTGAATTATTAATGAAAATTCGATCAAGAATCATTTCATTAATCTTCATTGTCATTGTGCTTTGATGTATGTTTTAATTCAGGCTATGGTTCAATGGATCAATTAAAATGCTTTGATTAAATCATGAATTCATATACATGTCTAGTGGATCTGATAAGTAGTCATAGAGACTGAGTATTGATATGCGAGACAAGGGTTAAAACGCCAAGGGTTTAAGACTTAAGAAATTTGAGACAAAGGTTTTAGAGCTAAAACCCTAAACCCTACCCTTGGGCATGGATGCAAAAACCATTATAGGGCACAAAACAAGCTCAATTTTTTCAAAAAATTTAGGAGCTCTACCAGAAGTCAAAAACATTCTTGATTACATCCTTAGGATAACAAAAATTATGCACAAAAATTATTTTATTCCTGCGAGGTGAGCGGGGAATGGTTGAGATTAAATCTCAACGTTGCATGTGGATCATCAATTTAAAACCTTAAGGCATTGAGGATGTGAGTGGAGACCAGGCCCCACACCTACAGCAAAACACGTGTCTTCAACCCGCTGACTTTTATTCCCACGAGGTTGGCGGGGAACGGCCAGGATCGAATCCTCCGATCGAATCCTCCGATCTAATGGCTAGGATCAAATCCTTAGATCCAACTGTCGGAAAATATTAACCATTCATTTGAAAATGAACACCTTTAGTCATCGGTGGCTTCGAGTAGTGGTAGGACCCGCCAAAAGGGTGTCTAGGTGTCGCCTACCCCTATCCCATCGACTCCTTAATTTGATTAATTTAATCCTATGGGATGGAGGGGAACTAATAGAAAGTAGTCAATGGGACCTGCAAAGCATAACAAAGGATTTTAATAAGCTCGTACACTTATTACAAATAAATGACTTAAAACGAGTCGCTTGTCTAGGTTTATAACATGAACGAATATTAAAACCCAAACTTAGGGAAAGAACAAGAATTAAAGAATTTTATGACCCACATAAGAAAAGGATTCTACAGGTAATAACCAGGAACACTAGGCTCAAGGGGTCGGAGAGTAAATGAATGCAAAGGCATAAGATATGACTTAAGAGACCGGGAACGAGTAAAAACCAGCCAACTATAATATCTTTAATTTTAAATATAATATGACTTAAGATAGATTATTAGTATTACAATGTAGCTAAAAGGAAAAGACACTATAATATCTTTAATTTTAAATATAATATTGATCTATTGTGCTCTACAGTATTGTATTCACTATCATCTGACTCAAAATAATCAATGGTTATTTATAAGTTATGGATGTTGAACTATTAGCTTTTGTTCAAGGAATGGATTAATATTCCTTTCAGTTATTTATCAAAGATTGTGTGAATGGCAATGCAATAGGAATTTATAAGTAGTGTAATAAGTGTTGTTCTTTAAAAATGATACAGAATCACATATCAAATTCAATACCATGGAATACAATATAAAATATAAAATATCACAATTTCATGGAATACAATATAAAATATCACAATTTCATGGAATACAATATAAAATATCATCAACTACAGTTTGGAATATGATTCATGAAGTGCAATATAAAATAAAATATCATGAAGTGCAATGATTCACAATTTCATTGAATACAATATAAAATATCATCAACTACAGTTTGGAACAATGGAAACTGATTCATGAAGTGCAGTATAGATACCTAAAAGTTGCTAATTCCTTCCATTTGTCAAACGGAGTTGGGGTCCTCAAAATGACATTCATCTTGAGATAAATTAAAAGAGTCGTCTTGATTTTGAGTCTGCTCTTCATTTTCTTCGGCCTGTGTCTCAAATTCAACATTCATTGTGTTATTTGTGTCAATGTCATCTATCCCAGTCCCACAACCACTCCCAGTGCCACTAGTACTAGTGCTTGGAATTGGAGTGTTGCACAACTCGGTCCCTCTTCTTTCACATGTGGACCTCCAAATTGCAAGTGCCCTTTCAAAAGGAAAAAAAAATGACATTATACGCAATTCCTTTCATCCTCAAGCAATTTTCCAAATTCTTGTCTAGTTTGTTTCATAACTTTGATTTCATAAACGACAATGTACTGAAAACGTTCTCATCCTCCACCAACCCTAATATCATTGTTTGACATAAATTAGCAAGTTTGAAATATATTTTGATATCGAATCACACAATATTTTACTCTAACCTAAGTTTGTCCAAACTTTTTTTATTGACCCTAGTTCAAAGGCCTTCTCCATGCCCATGGATTTATACTGGTCCTTCATAGCTATTGCAAAACTCCTACATTGTTGTCTAAGCTTAGCTTCATTTAAAATTCCTTCTATTGTCTACTCATTGTATGTTACACTTTTCAAAAATTGTTCGAGCAAGATTTTTACTTTATCATGAAAATATTTTGGGTTATCTCGGTTTACCCAAATTTGAGGATACACAATACCCATGGCTTCAAGTGTTTCATGTCAAGGGAATCTTTCACGAATCTCTGAGGAAAGACATTTTTCAATTTCCTTCAAATTATCACTAACAGATTTAACAATGTCGTTAAAATCTTCTTCGTTAACAACTACTTCTCTACTAGAGCACCTAGTTGTCTTACAATGGTACATTGGTATCTCATATCCACGTACATAGATACATAAGTTCTAGCTTGCATTAAACTATAAATAATTATTGGGACTATTCAAATCTTTAATTTTCTGCCACATAAAATAATTTGGGCCTTCTTGTGTTAGATCTAGATATAGATGATCGAGGGCCAAGCATGTATGCTTACGTAGATTGGCATATTCATAAATATACATAGTTTTGTATTGGGCTTTCTTCAAAAGATTGTTCATCACATACAACATGGGGAGAAGACTAGCTAAAGTCAAGAGTGTCTCTATATCGCTTAACCTATGTAAGAGGTTAGGAGCTTTGTCTACTGTGTTGTTATGCTTGTACATCATTCCAACCAAGGATTGATATTCTGAAAGAACTCATTGCGCTGGTCCATGCAGGGAGATCCATCTGGTATCGACATCCTTGAGAAGCTTGTTTCTTGGTGTTATTCCCTCAGCAAAATTTTGAAATTTTGTGAAACGTTTGGGACTTCGATAGCAGTATGCATGGATCTCACAGACTAGATTTTCAACTTTTGATACTATAGGAAACTTGCTTACAATTTTGAATGCTAAATTCATTATGTGGGCCATGCAGTGAATGCCAAGAATGTATGGTGCAAAAGTAGTTTGTAACTTTTTGCAAGCACCGCTCCTTTGACCTTGCATCACTGCAGCTCCATCAACTCCTACACACACCAACTTTTTGGCAATTGTCAACTCATCCATACCTGCAATTTTGTTCAAATATTTCTTGACTAGTTCAAATATATTTTGTGATGTTGAACTGTCCTTCATTTTATGAACAAAGAGAAGATGAGCTTGGCGAACATGTCGTTCTAAAGCATACAAATGCATACAGACCCAAGAAGTATTGTCTACCACAGTAACTTCATCTAAAGATAATACAATGAAATTTGACTCTTTTACTTTCTCCTTTAAATCTTCCTTTTCCACTGCAGCAAGATAGTTTGCCCATTCCCATCCAGCATTTACTGACCAATGTGAGAAGGGATAGTGAGGAACACCCAAATAAGATAATAAACTAGAATATTCTAGGTAGTCTGTCATAGGACGCCCTCTGGACAAAATATGAAAAACAACCTGAACAGTTTTTGACAGTTTTGTTGCTTCCATCACTTTTCCAAATTGAGCCTCAAGTGTACCTTCACATGCAACAAGCTTCAACATTCTTTGGTCATGTTCTTCATATTCCACAACATACCTAACATGAAGACATTCTTCCTTTGATTTCCGTCGTACGGCTAATTGTTCATTTCCGTCTATGATTTGTTTTTCATAAACTTTATCGATATGTTTTTCTATAGTGTCAAGCTTTAGTTGCAACATCTTGTCTCTTCCACATTTCCAACTACAAATCATACATTTGGCCAATGTTACACTTTCAATATCATTTGCTTTCCCCACTGGTACAATGAATGGGTACTTGGACAACCAACCAAGTTGAAAATTCCTTGTCATTTCCCACTCGTGCCCCTTTTTTTATTTGCTTTTTCTAACATCATCCTCATCCAAGTCAATTATCTCATTCTGGCTAACCAAGGTATCCCTTGGAACATCTTCTGCAGTATTACCATCCTCATTTGATACATTTTGATTTAACTTAATGACAATCTCACCTTGACCTTTTGGTGGCAGTGGGGTATTGTGAATGCCTTCTTCATTAATATTTGGTGGAAGAGTTGATGATGTAGCTCTATCTTGATCTAATGGATTAGAAGCTTTTCCAATTCCAAAGTAAGATTGTATGGTACCTCTACATTTTGGGCATTTTGATGGCCTCCTAGTCTCTTCAATTTCACTACCCTGAGGATTCTTATCATTGTTGCTCGACATATTGATCTCTCACTTTGAATAAAAGTTGGAAAAAAATGTCTTATTGTTTAAGGACAAAGAATATAAATCCCATTCCCTACTCAATATCATCTTTAAGACTGAAGCAAGAATGGAAAAGAGATAAAGAAATCTTATTATTATAACTAATAACACTATGAAGAAATGACCACTCACCTTTAAGTCTACATTTTTTACTTTCGTTGACTTCTGAATCGAGAAGTAGATCCTCATAATTGAACAAAATGTGTAAGAATAAATGATAGTTTCAATTGTATTTATATCAATCCATATTTAGCGAATTCCGCAGGATTTTTAAATGCTATATTAAAAATTTGGTGAATCTCGCGTGCTTATACAACGATATGTTGTAATTTTCAAGGCGAAATGTGTCCTCAAATGTAATTTTTTTTAATGTTATTCGCAAAATAGGTCCTCATAAGCAACTATTTATAAATTTTAATTGGCGAAATGGGTCTTCACAAGAAACTATTTGTAAATTTTAATTGGTGAAATGGGTCCAATACAATATTGTTTTAATAGTATTGGCGAATATGTAGGTGTTTTATTACATGCTTCTAGGATTCCAGGCGAAAATATTAATCAGTCCATTAGAAACGCGTAGTTTGTTATGGAAAATTTGTTGCTTAAATATGCCTCATCAAATAAATCGTTGATGAATGGACATGAATTGGACCAATAATTTATAAAATCTGGGTGATTTGGACACCCTGTTGGTTTGCGCGAATTCACCAATTTTGACTTGGCCAATTTCTAGAATTTGTTAATTGGCGAAGATTTGCCACTAAAGTTTTCCCTACCTACTTCCTCATCTTCCTCATTTTTTACAACCAGTTATTGTTGAATCTAACTAGTAGATATTTTCATTTTTTATTTTGTGATAGAAGCTACCCATAGCACATTTTCCCTCTATTTTATAATTTCACATTCCATACACACATTCATATAAATTTATCCACATCTTATCCATTTTTACATATTTTTCATATTGATTACATTTATTCCACCACTATAATTAGATATTTATTCCCCACACAAACTTCATCATTCCACCATCTTGGACCATTTTCATGTGTTCATGATCAATCCTACATCCATAGTTCTAACCCACATAGTTCCAAAATTAATATTAAAATTTGGTCAACTTCCACACCATTATATTAGCGCTTGTGAGTTGACCAAACACATATTTGTTCAAATTGGTTCCATTTATTTATATTTAAAGACATTCATTTCACATCATATCACATTTGGATATCCTTTCATACTAAGGAAAAATCATTAGAAGAATATTTCAAGTTGGAGCACTTAAATAATTATAATTTACATATTCATCTTAGGAGTATTCACACAATTGAATTTCGATGTATTTGATCTCATTGGTATGACCATAAACTAGTCCTTTTCTAAGGATTGAACAAGGAGAACATACTCCCTTGTGATTCAAGCAATCCTCTAAAAGTATTCCTAAATATCGCTAATTTAGATGGTAGAGAAAATAGAGGCAAATTTGATGGATTAGATAGTAGGAGTACATAATTAATTAGATCGATTTATACATTGGGAGGATCAATCCTTGAAGAGAGAAGTGACATACAGGCATGGACTTTACCCAAGTAGAGAAACAAACCTTGCAAAAAATCTAAGATGACACATAGATAGAGGCACAATTTCTAGAATAGAGATAGTTTAGGGTCCAAAATCTTCATCAAATTCATTCATTTCAACCAATGAGCTAATTACATCAATCCTCTTTGCATGTAATTTCCTTAAATAGTATTTAATTTAGATTTATATGTTTCCATAGATTATAATTTATTAATCTATTTTAATTTATTCTTATGTGTTTACATTTTACTAGATTAACATGGTTTAAGATTAGGTAAATCTTATTTTCCTTTACTAGCATCAAACACTTGATGTAAACTAAAGAAGCTAGCAATCTATGTCTTAAGAATGGGTTTATCAAAATTTAGTCTAAACTTAGAATAAAATATTGAAGAGTGACAATTATGGGTATACAAATGTAAGAAAGGTTGAGAATAATATTAAATTTATTTTAAATTATATTATATTATATTAATACAACCAAAATAAATATGGAGTTTCAAGTGATTGATACAAATATATCATTTGTAAATTTTATCTACACTTTATCATTGATATTAAAGAAAAAATATTAAATATAAATGATATATGATTATATTTTAAAAAATTATTGAGTTATAAACATAATATATATATATAATTATTATATTTACACAACCACACCATTCACCATTAATTTTTGTGCCCATTTTGAGAGAATGACTTAATACATTTACATATTGACAAATGATGCAACATTGTGTGAAGTTGGGATCTTCCCCATGTTGTTACTCTTCCATTCATACACATTCCACTACATTTACCCATTACTTATCCACATTTTCAAATTTATCCATGTTTTTAAGCTTCCACTTAGTCTTAATTTATTATACGTATCCATGCACTTATTCCTAGATATTTTGTTTCCACCTTAATTTTTCCTTTTTGTCCTAATGTCCAAAAGATAGTTGTTTGTTACCCTGATTATAATTTTTAAACAATAAATCAAAATTATAACTTTGTGTATGTGTTGGAAATAAAATACTAAAATCTAAATTGGGTTACTCTCACATTTGAAGGATTAGTCCCAAATGCACAAAACTAATCATGTGCCCATAGTTTTAACCCCCACAATTTCAAATTAATTCAAAGTTTGGCCAACTTTAGTTCATTCATTTCTCACCTAGGGCTAATCAAACACATGTTTGAACGATTTATTGCAATCTAAAGTCTGTTTTTAAAGGTATTCATTAACATTCATTTAGCACAAAGATAATCACTTGACTATCATTCACATTCAATGAAAACATGCTAGGAGCACTTTGACTAGTGCTCTTAAACAAATCTAGATCTTCATATATTCATCATGTGGAACATTTACATAGTTGAATCTTGTTGTTTTTATTATTTGCCATGATAGTAAATTGAATCCTTCTTTTAGGGTTGACTTAAATGAACTTTTCCACTAGCGATTTGGGAGTTCTCTAAATGTATTATAAATATTACCAATATTTGGAGTGAAGTAGAGAGTGGTATATTATGTGGATGAGAGAACAAGAGTGTAGAACTAGCTAGACCAATTATGTGCAAATGATCTAGAGATGAGAAGACCCAAATAGAGATATAGGTGTTGCACCAAATATAGGCAACACATAGATTGAGCTTTGTACATTTTCCTTCCCATTTAATTTCTACAATTTGTATTTGATGTTTCAATTGTCTAATAAATATGTCCACAAACTCTTTTATCTAGATAACTTCATATAGTTATTGCTTCAATTAATTGATTAGACTAGTTAACACTTTTTAAGAAAATCATATTTTCCTTTACAATATCTTACTTCAAAAAATTAAGGTGCAACCTATAAGTGTAAATTAGATCAATTTTTTGAAATAAACATTTCCACAACATAATTATTATCATCTTCAATTTTTTAGTTCTAGGATGTCTAATAAAAATAGGGGTTTGCAATTAAAAAGGATAAATAAATAAATATTTAAGCTTTAAAATAAATCTAGACTAATAAATTAAAAATGAATAAAACAATGATATTTAGTTGGAAGTTTTAATGTTTCAATACAAATGTTTGAAAATGACTCTTCAATAAGTAAAAATCTAATGATGCTTAAAAAAATGTTGTAATATATGAAAACTCATTGTCTATCTAGATGAATTGTATAATTATGAGATCTATTATGTACAAATGATGGTCTAATTTAGCTACAAAGATATGATCTATATAAAATCTCTAATGTTTTCTTGACATATTTTTTGAATCTTTATAAAAACTAGTTATATGTAGTTGAATGTTTTACCAAAAAGAACAAATATATTTTCTTTTAGTTAAATTCTTAAAGATACTAAGTCAATAAATTTTTTTAAAATTATCAAAGATAATAAACAAAGATGTAAAAATTGTCTAAATAAAAGATTTAGATGTTTGAAACTTTAAATAATACACAACAGATATTTAGAAAAGATTAAATCAACTGAATTTTAAATTTGAATTTTAAATAATTTAAATTGTTATCTTTATTTAATTTGAATTTTAAAAAAAAAAAAAATTTGAAACAAAATTGAGAAGGTGATAATATTTAGACTTTCATATGTTTCTTCAAATATTTTAAATATAAAACTTATCCTATCCTCCAAACTTAAAAAAGTCAAATAAGATTGGCACTAACCATACTGTAGGTAAACTGTAATTTTCGCAAGAGCGCATTGTTTTGAGTTTTCTTGTTGGAGTGCATTCCCCGTCACTTGCAATAGCAGGGAGAGGAAATTTGAGTGTTTTTAATAAATTTTCTTTAATACAACCTTCAATTCAATTCTATGAAAAATATTGAATATTTAAATAATAGAAATAAGAATGTCTCAAAATACTATCTTAACATTACATGTACTTGGCAGGTTGTCAACGGTATCAGGGAGCTCATTTAAGCTTATACCTCTCAAGTCCAAGTGCTGCAGCTGTGACAGGTTGCCAATGGTATCAGGGAGCTTATTTAAGCTTTCACACGATGCCAAGTACAAGTGCTGCAGCTGTGACAGGTTGCCAATGGTATCAGTGAGCTTATTTAAGCTTTCACACCATGCCAAGTCCAAGTGCTGCAGCTGTGACAGGCTGCCAATGGTATCAGGGAGCTTATTTAAGCTAGAACACTTTCTCAAAGACAAACGCTGCAGCTGTGACAGGTTGCCAATGGTATCAGGGAGCTTATTTAAGCTTTTACACCGTTCCAAGTTCAATTGCTGCAGCTGTGACAGGTTGCCAATGGTATCAGGGAGCTTATTTAAGCTTTCACACCATCCCAAGTCCAAGTGCTGCAGCTGTGACAGGTTACCAATGGTATCAGGGAGCTTATTTAAGCTAGAACACTTTCTCAAAGACAAACGCTGCAGCTGTGACAGGTTGCCAATGGTATCAGGGAGCTTATTTAACCTATGACACCATGTCAAGCCCAAGTGCGGCAGCTGTGACAGGTTGCCAATGGTATCAGGGAGCTTATTTAAGCTTTCACACCATCCCAAGTCCAAGTGCTGCAGCTGTGACAGGTTACCAATGGTATCAGGGAGCTTATTTAACCTATGACACCATGTCAAGTCCAAGTGCTGCAGCTGTGACAGGTTGCCAATGGTATCAGTGAGCTTATTTAAGCTTTCACACCATGCCAAGTCCAAGTGCTGCAGCTGTGACAGGCTGCCAATGGTATCAGGGAGCTTATTTAAGCTAGAACACTTTCTCAAAGACAAACGCTGCAGCTGTGACAGGTTGCCAATGGTATCAGGGAGCTTATTTAAGCTTTTACACTCTGTCAAGTACAAGTACTGCAGTTGTGACAGGTTGCCAATGGTATCAGGGAGCTTATTTAAGCTTTTACACTCTGTCAAGTACAAGTACTGCAGCTGTGACAGGTTGCCAATGGTATCAGGGAGCTTATTTAAGCTTTTACACCCTGACAAGTACAAGTACTGCAGCTGTGACAGGTTGCCAATGGTATCAGGGAGCTTATTTAAGCTTTTACACCATCTCAAGTACAAATGCTGCAGCTGTGACAGGTTGCCAATGGTATCAGGGAGCTTATTTAACGCACACCATGTCAAGTACAAGTGTTGCATCTGCTCAACATTACGAAGTGAAAATAACTGGGATATAAAATGGATGTCATTTAGTTGCACAATCTTCAATTGCTTAATATTGCCCACAATTCTGTCGTGACCTTTCTTCCTTAGTGCTCTATACGTCTTCCTCGTTGCTCTAAGGATCTTATTCATTGCTCTATTCTTCGCTGTTGAAAAGGTGCAACCTTCCAACCTCAACCATATCAAACTTGCCGGAAGCATGGCTCGAGTGTCTTCCGTTATGCCTTCAATGCGCACACCCTGCAAATGAAGATAGCGAAGACCTGGTCTGTACAACATTTCAAGCCTCCGTAGATTACCTCCTTTGAGCCGAAGGCGAGAGACATTGTTGGATAGGGTGTTTGAATGGTCAGCCTTCCATAGTCGGGTACCCTCTCTTTCATTTTCTGCAATGGTTTGCCCCAGATCTCGCAAATGGTCATGCATATTAAATGCACCTTCATCATCAATTTTTATTAGTAACTTCATTGAAAGATTAGATACAGCAGTTTCTGCGGTCTTATACAAAGATTTCCAGAAAACAATTGGCAATGTTTTGTTTTCTCCAATGAACAAACAAGCAATGTCTAGAAATATTTCTCTCTCCCCGTTACTAAGAGCATCATAACTGATTTTGAGAGTATTGTGAACTCTTTTCTGAAAGTCTGGGATGAAAGTAATGTTGCGAAGAGCTTCTGTCCAGCAAGCTGTGTCATCCTGCTTATCATATAAAAATGATCCAATCACTTCCAAGGAAAGAGGATGCCCCTTACAAGCTTCCACTATTCCCTTGGACAGATGTTCATGACTGAGACTTGGAGATGCTCTCAGAAATGCGTGCCAACTAAATAACTGAAGACCTTCGTTTATCTCCAATCCCCTCATCTCGTGGATGCTTTCGGATGAGACCCCAGCAACATTGAGGATGTGTTTGTCTCTCGAAGTTATAATAATTCTACTGCAAGGGGCCAGCCAATCCCCAAGCAAAGCATTCAATTGTACAACATCATCCACATCATCCAAAATAAGTAGCACATGTTTTCCTCCCAAACGATCTCTAAACACAGATTTTCCCTCATCAACACTGTCCACTTCTCTATCATATTGGCATAAATCTTTGAGAATTTTTCTCTGCAATGTTGTAAGGCCTGTGGCCTCTGCAGCGGTTGCACGGACATTAGATACAAAAGAAACAGCTTTAAAATCAGCATAGACTTGATTGTAGATGGCCTTGGCAACTGTGGTCTTCCCAATACCCCCGATACCCCATATTCCAACTTTAACCACCCCCTCCACTGAATTGAGATCTAATTTCTGGATGAGAAGATTCTTGACACTGTTTATTCCCACTGGATGCTTGGCAACTTCTAAGGGCACTCTGTCGAATGTCTTAATCAGATCATTCACCACTGTCTTTATAAGCCGAGCTTCCAAGCTGCAATAGCCATAGTAGGTTATAACAACAATGTCACATTTTTGGTAAGAGGATGGCGCTTGCATTCAGGAGGCGCTATGTAGGTTGTAAGCATGAGGCTGGAAGCGGTTGAGAGGTAGGGAAGAGTTGTGCTTGCTAGGGTAATAGGCTCTAGCTATGACCTCATTTATTTTTATTAAGTTATGGTTTTGTCTAGGGGAGGGTAATATTGCAAGCACGGGGGGGTTTCTCTGGTGTTCAGGGGAGTGTGGAAGTTGGGTTTTATTTTCTTGCAAGCATTAGTTTTTGGGGGATCTATAGTCTGATATGTATTTGAAAGACCCTAGCCATGGGCTTTTGAATAGTTATTTGTCCTTAGCGGTGGGATGGTCTTAGTTGGAGAGACAAATTTAAATAAAAATGTTTTTAGGGAGATCTTCTCAAGAAACGAACTATCTTCTTCAATCAACGCAAGTGTTGTGAATTTGTTGAACAAGTCCTCAGGTTGGTGGGGCCCATCATTCAATGGGGGTCCTCGTATCCGGAAGGTAAATGGATGCTTGGAGAGGAGCCATGATAGACCGATTTTGGTGATCCAACCGGCTTCAGTTGAGGAAGACATCATCTACTTGATGAATCATGCTTTAATTTGCAAGTTCATGGGAACTAAGGTTTATCTCTCCTTTCTAGAATCTTGGAATCGTCGAACGTGGAATACTGAGGGCAAGATGGAGATCATGTTGGCAGCTAATAATTATTTTATGGTGGTATTCAGCTGCTTGGCTGGTCGTAATAAGGCCTTTAAGAGGGGACCTTATTTTTATAATCAAGTCAGCTTGTTTTTAGAGTCGTGGCATGGTGGCTTTAACCCTGCGGAGGAGCTCCCAACATGGGTTCCAATCTGGGTGTGTCTTCCTTGGTTCCCATTGGAATTTTGGAGGAATGATATTCTACATACGATCACATTGTTTCTAGGGAAGCCGATGGGCCCATATCAACAAACGTTGGATAAAAAGGTAATTTCCTATGCCCACATTTGCATTGAAATTGATTTAAATAAGTCTTTACCAAACTGGTTGGAAATTCATCTTGGGTACTCTTCATGGGTTCAACACTTGGATTATGAAGTGTCATCTTTTCGATCTCAGATTTTTCATGAGTATGGTCGCTTGCAAAAGAGATGTCCTAGGGTTAGCTTTGTAGGGGCCCCTTCGAATATGCCTCCTCATCAACTTGCTAAGATGGATAAAGGTTAGGCTCCAATTTCGAGGGAGGAAGCATATAAGAATGATTTCATACTAGTCAAGTCTTGTAATAAGGGTAGAGGGCTGAAAAACTCTCAAAGATAGAGAGGAGGAGGGAGTTTTTAATAGATTTGATGTGTTGAATGACTTAGATCAACAAGAGGTGAGCCCAAGTGGAGCGCATCCCAAAGACAATATATTGGAGGTGGAATAGTTGGTAACTAGAGAGGTGGATAACTAGGTTCTTCATGAGGATAGTCTGTTAGATACTCAAATGGAAACTAATCTTTCCTTGGTGAATTTTGATGTCCCGATAATGACTACAACCATTGAGAGGACTAATGAATCAACCTTGGTTGGGTTGGCTACTCCTTTGGAGAAGGGGGATATGGAATCAGGAAAAGGAAGTAGAGCCTCACCCATTTTAGGGATACAATAAAAGAATCTCAGGAAGGAAGCCCCAAAAATACCTCTCAAGATGGGGCAGAAGAAAGAATAGTATAAAAAATAATAATGGGAGAAACATTAGTGGAGTCAAGGTCGATAAAAACCATTGACTCACACTTGTCCAAATCTTAGAGATGATTGTTCTTTCCTAGAATGTAAAGGGCTTGAACAATGGCCCTAGAAAAAAAATTGTTCAAGATTTGGCTAGAAATCATTCGTCGGATATTTTCTTCATTTAGGAGACTAAGCTTTTAGTGGAGAGTATGAACATGGCTTCCAAACTTTGGTGGTGTAGCCATTGCCAGTGTATTAGTGCTCAGGGTATTGTAGGGAGGGTAACTTGTTTATGGAACCCATTGCAGATTACTCCTCTTTGGTGGATCTCTAGTAGATTTCCTATCTCTATGGTTGCTTCTAGTTTGGAGTCTAGAGATATTGTTATTTTCTTCCAATATCTATGCCCCAATAGATATTCCTAGAAAATCTCATCTTTGGTCTCATATTAAGTATGTTTGATCTCTTGTCCCTTTCTACCCCTAGATATTAGCAGGGGATTTAATGCAACTATCAGTCTGGAGGAAAAGAGGGGAGGAGTAGATATAGGCTGGAGCCTTCTTTTCTTCTCAAATATATCATCCTTTTGAATTTGGTGGACATAAATCCTAGCAACGGCTTATTTACTTGGAGTAATAGGAGATGTGGAAGAGATTCTATTTCAAAGAGACTTGACAAGTTTTTGGTGTCTTGCTTTTGGATAGGTAGCAATTGGGCAACTAATTCTAAGATATTGGAGTGGATGGCCTCTACTCACTGGCCTATCAAACTCTCAACTTCTTTAGCAGGGGCCACCAAAAATCCTTCCTTTAAGTTTCAACTTATGTGGTTGTGTGATTCTCAGCTACAAGATCTATTGATAGATTGGTGGAATAGTGGAAGACCTACCTATGACACAACAATGTATTATTTTGTCAAGCAATTATAATTTGTATAGTAGCTTAAGAAGTGGAATAGGCAATGTTTTGGTACTATCTTTTTAGCCAAGTCAGCTATGTAGGCTCATTTGGATGAGATCACTAGGCAGATTAGAGACTTTGGCCTCACTGAAGAATCTCTAAAGGAAGAATCAATTTCCCTGAAGGATATAGAAGAATGGGAATTACATGAAGAGATTTACTGGAAACAGAAGGCAAGGGTAGAATGACTTCAGGAGAGTGATAAAAACACAACCTTCTTTAACTCAATCAAGGCAAGGAGATATGGGCATATGATCTCTTTGTTGGTGTCTTCTTGAGGAGATCAATTATTATCCTTAAGGGAGATATCTAATGAAGCTATCCAATATTTTTCATCCTTGTTCATGGAAGCCCTACCCCCTGCTATTGAGGAAGAAAACCTTATTTTAGCTTGTATTCCCTCCCTTGCGTCTAGGGGAATGAATGAACAACTTATTAGTCCCATTTCTATAGATGAATTAGAAGGAATTATTTTTCAAATGACAAAAGGGAAAGCTCCTGGCCCTGATGGATTTCTGGTAGAATTCTTTCAATAATTTTTGGGAAATTATAAAATTTGACTTACTAGAGATAATAAAAGAACCACAAAGGAGCAAGTAGATGTTGAGGGCCATGAATTCTACATTCCTTGTTCTTATCCCCTAAAGAGAAGGGGCTAATTCATTGGATTTGTTCAGGCCCATAGCTTTATGCAATGTGGTATATAAAATTATTTTTAAGTTGATGGTGGAAAAGCTTAAGCCATGGATTAATAAGATCATTTCTAAGGAGCAAGGAGGATTTTGGTAGAAAAACAAATTATGGATGGAGTGGTCACTGTTGTTGAGACTATTCATTCCATGGGGACCTCAAAGGAGAAGGCTATGTTAATTAAACTAGACATGGCCAAAACATATGACAGGGTCAAGTGGTCTTTCCTTCAAAAAGTGCTTTTGGCTTTTGGTTTTGGTAGTGAATGCATTAATCAGGTGATGAGTTGTGTCTCATATACTTCTTCCTCGGTGCTTGTTAATGGAAAGCCTATTGGTCTATTTGGTGCATCTTGAGGACTTCGACAGGGAGATCTTATGTCACCTTATTTTTTTTATTTTATTGGTGAGGGCCTTAGGGAGATTCAATAGATATTATGTTAATCAAGGTTTCATTAAAGGATGGAGTTGGGGCAATGGCTTGCCTTCACAGTCTCACCTGCAGTTTGTTGATGACACTGCATTAATGGGTGTAGCCAAGATTAGAGAAGCTATTAACTTGAGGCGTATGTTGGATATATATCCAATGGCCTCAGGCCAATAGATTAGTGAAGGTAAATCATCCATTTTATTCTTTAATAACCCTCCTCTTATCCAACATAGGATTTCCCAAATTCTCAGATTCCAGATTGGAACCCTTCCTTTGGTTTATCTTGGAATTCCTCCCTCAATTGGGACCTCCTCCTAGGGGGACTTGGCAAAATGTGTTGGAAACATTTTGAGCAAAAGTTAGCCATTGGACCCATAGGTGTCTTTATTTTGTGGGGAGAGTTTTGCTTCTAAAATTCATGGTCCAAGTTCTTCCTAACTACAAATGTCTACTTCAGGTTTCTCCTATGAGCTTCATTAAGGATTCAGATGCTCTTACAAGGCAATTTTTATGGGCGGATAATTTGACCTCTTCAAAATGGAGTTTGGTTAATTGGGAGACTATTTGCCAACTAAAGTGGGAGGGTGTCCTTAGACTGAGACAAGCTAATATCATTGGTTAGGCCTTGGCTACTAAGCTGTATTAGAGGTGGTGCAATAATCAAGACCAAGTTTGGGCGAAGACCTTATCCTCTAAGTATCTAAGGGGTATCTAAGGGCTGTGGAGAGGCATGTGCCTTAGACTTGCTTTTGGGTAAGGGCTCAATGATTTGGGATACTTTAAAAAGGGTGTCAATTTAATAAAAGAGGGATTTGTTCTGGATATGTAATAGGGGCTCAAAAGCTCTATTCTGGCATGAATCTTAGGATGGCTCTCCTCCAATCCTTTCTATGTATCCACAATTATAGGATTTTTATTAGTGTTTCATGGAAGTTGGGTGGTCTAGGGTAAAGGACTTCAAATCTACCCAAAGAATAGGGCAAGTGGAGGTGTTTAGATGGAAGGAGCCTTCAGAATGGCCTATTGGGGGATTAGTTGAAGATCGAGAGGAATTAAGAAGGATTTTAGTTGTTCGAGCCTGTAGTTCTCTAAGGGGGTTGGATACCTAGCTTGGAGTCAAAAACCTAGGAGATTTTATTCGGTAGCCTCTGGATATCATGAGTTGAACTTTCAGAAGTATGGAGGAACAAAAGTCACGTCATGGAAGAACGTGTGGAATAAGTTCTCCTAACCTAAATGCAACTTCTTCATGTGGATTATTGTGTGGAATAGGTGTCTCACTTGGGATAATTTGCAAAAAAGGAGTATTCAGGGATTGTCTATATGTGTCTTATACGGAAATAGTGAAGAAAGTTCATCTCATTTGTTTTTTCAATGTTTCGTTTTTAGGGACATTTGGCACTTCTGATGGAGAATCTGGAATCAACCATGTGTTCATGTCTCTTCTTTGGTTGATTTTTGAAGAAGACTAGGGAGGCCTCTTTCTTTAGGTAGTGTGGTTCAGTGGCCCCTCCTTTATTGTATAGTAGATCCATGGCTAAAAAGGAATCAATGGATCTTTCGAGGAAGGAAGGTGGTTGTTCAATAGATTTGGCAGCAAATTTTTGGAATGGTTCAAGAGATGGTGAATGCTAAACATGAAAGGTCAATCCCCTCAGAGAAGGGAGAACGAGATGGCACAGAGGTTGGGAATTCATGGAAGTGACCCTATGCTTTCTAGAATAAGGAGGTACCTTCTAGAAATAAGACATAAAGGGAGGGAAAGTGGTGCTCTCCCCTAATAGGCGTTTTAAAGATTAATACAAATAGTTCTTCTAGGAGAAATCCTAGGCATGTTGGGATTGGTGGAGTTGGGAGAGACAATTCAGGGAAAGCCATCATTCTCTTCTCCATCTATAAGGGGCAGCGAACAAATAATCTTATGGAAGGTCTAGCCATCCTTACAACTCTAAAAAGAGCTTGTGTTCTTGGTTGGTGCATGATTATTTGTGAATTTGACTCTCAGATTTTGATTAATATGTTGAATAAACAGTTGTTGGATGGAGCCAATTAGAAATTGGCTTGAGTGACTCGTCAAATTCTTCAAATGAATTATGTGCTTGATTATGTTTCCTTTGTTCATATTCCATGGGAGTGGAACGAGGCTGCTAATTGTTTGATGAAATGGGCTTTTGATAATATAGGGACTAGAAGGTGGAAGAGTGGGGATTATTTATCTCCAGACCAATCCCATAGTTTAGACAAGATGATTACTGAGGACATGACAAGATAACGAGTTTTTGTTGTCTTGTTTCTTGGCAGTTTGATCCCCCAGGGGGTTGGTGGTCGGTTGTTGTTTGATGGATCCTTGGTCCTTATGGTGCTAATGTTGGGGCCTGGTTTGGCTTGATTGTATGTTTCTTATTGATTTAATAAATTTTAACCCTTTTTTTCAAAAAAAAGTATTTAGAAAAAAATCTTTCAATTTTTGTAATCTATTATAAGTTTAAATAATTATATTAGATTATTTTTAGAAGTAAATTGTCTAAAATAATGTCTAATTAATTATAATGATATATAAAAGTTTTAAGAAATTTATTGCTTATGATATTTCGTTTTTATAATATAATATAAAATTAAAATAAAAAAGATTTTAAATTATTTAAAATAGTTCATATTTATAATATAATTTAAATTAAAAAATACATATATATTTAGAAAAATTAAAAATTAATTAATTAGTAGTTTAAAATTTAAATCTTATATTGTTTTTACTAATTTATCATACAATTAAATAATTATAATAAAAGAAATAATCAAATAACAAAATAGAAAAACAAAAGTAATTTTAAAAAATACATTATATTTTTAGTATATTAAATTCAAGATAATATTTTAAAATCAAATAAATAATTTAAAAAATAATTTGGAAAAGAGTTAAATTAAATAATAATTAATAATAAAAAAAGCACACGTAATTTAAAAAATCAAACTATATTTTTTAACATATTAAATTCAAGATAGAATATCAAAATGAAATAATTATACTTAAAAATTTATTTTGGAAAGAGTTGAATAATATATAAATATTATTATTAATTAAAAATTAAATAAAATATGGGCTTCCGCGTTATCTCAATACTTGGAGATTCCCAGTGAGCTGTCTGGCGTTTGAACTGTTTAAAATAGCAATTAGAAGTACATCAAATGATAGAGCCGTGGAGATATAGTTTTTTGGTTTTTTAAATTCTGTATAGGGCTGAATGTTATGTTATATACACAGTTCATATATGTTCTCTTGAGAATGTATATATACCCACAATGATTTTAGAGTTCTGAGACCTGGTTTGGATTGCTGTATGGGAATCAAGTGTAAAAAGTCTGAATATTAGATATCCTTAGTGAACAATTTTCAAGGTTGAACAGATGGGTAGTTTGAGAGCTAGTTATGTTCTCATCCATGGAGTAATCCAGAGGCTGAGGTCATGGATAGGATTCTTAGTGTGGTTTATGCATCACCCTAAGCTTGACCAGAAGCTCCATTCTCTATTGAAATTCCACTGCAGTAAGGTTTTAGAGAGCTCAAATTACAATGCCCATAAGGCAGAGGAGCAAATTATTGAAGAAAAAGTTTATCAGTTTTGAATCAGAAGTGAGGCCTGCATTGGTGCTCCCTAAGGAGAACTTGCAGAGAGTGTTTAGTATATTTGATAGGGATGTTGATGGGTTGATCAGCAGTGAGGATATCAGATACATATTGGAATATCTGGGATTGATTGTCGCTCAGAACATCTGGATATTACACCAGATTTTTTGGGGTTTGATGAGTTTTTGGGGCTCTATAATAGCCTGTGGGATGAGTATTACAGAGGTGATGTGGAGGATGAGGATGGTGATTAGTTAATGGAGGTTTTCAATGTGTTTGACAAAGATGGGGATGGGTACATCTGTGCTTCTGAACTGCAACAGATTCTGCATTCTCTGGGACTCAAGGAAGGAAAAGTCAAAAGATATTTCAGTTTGTGAGAGCATGATCAGTAAAGTTGACATAAACTTTGATGGGAAAGTGGATTTCAATGAATTCAAGCATATGATGCTGCTCACATAGCTTTCTACCAGAGCTTCAAAAGAGCCCATATTCTATTTTACAAAGCACATAAATTCAATAGTAGAACTATTTGGGTTTGGCTGGTAGGACTGGCTTGCACTAAATGACTTGGCAATGGGAGGTCAGTTGTTTAAAACTTAGCCCCCATTTATGCTCCTCCAAATAATTTAAGTGTACCCTTTGAAAATCAAATTTATAAAAGCAATTTGTTTTATTGCAGTATGTTTGATGTTTGATTAGAGCTGGAGCTCCTCCAAAAAATTAAAAAACAAAAATAAAATTAATAAAATATATAGAAAATAAATCATTTTTTCTTTTTAATTAATTTATTTTTTTTATAAAATATGATTAAAATTTGTTAGCACGTATTTTTTAAAAGTCTTTATTAATAAATATTAAGAAAATCTAATCAAAGAGGGAATTTTAAAATTAATATTATCTATACTAAATCATAAAATTAGAATAACAAATTCCTGAGAGTTAACAAAATATACAAATCATAATTTTTAGGGTAGATAGGATGGTCAAATAATTGTTAAACGCATATTATGATTATAAATTTGATTCTTGAGATTTGTATATATAACAATTTTTATTTTATAATATAAATTAAATTAAATAAAAAATAATTTAGATATATAAATTTTACTATAACTCTAATTTTATATCAATAAATTTATTATGCTGAGGTTCTACAATGACAACGGCTTACATGTCAAAGCATTTAATATAAATACAAATAAATGAAATACACATGAAATAATTTTTTATTTTTCATAAATTATCTTTTCTTAATATAAACACAAGTTTAAAAGTAAAACAAATTTCTTTATAAAAACTTTAGTAGTCATAGTTACAAAAATTATAAAAATTTATAGAAAAATATATGTAAAAGAAGTCAAAAGATATATTTTGCTAAGACACCTGAAAATGGTATCTCTTGACCTCTTTTACAGTAATATAAAAAAATATAGATAGCCCTCTATTTTTCTAATTCAAAATAAAAATATACGTCATATTTAAATATCTATATTCTAAATGATCATGTTATCCATTGTGAAGAAACTAACAAATCCAAAATAGAAAAGCAAACACAGAGCGAGGATATCATTGCCTACCCTCCAGTTATATCCATGGACCAGCCTGAGTGAGAACAGATCTTTAAAAGGGCATTCTTCCACTCATTAACCTCTTCTCTTGGGTGTCTATCTGGATGGGCATAATGCTTAAGAAATGATTGCTTACAGGGACTGGAATCATTTTCAGGATATCTCACATGAGTTGGATCCACATGATAAAACAGAGGAATGATGAGGCCAGGGCAGCTCAACATTGCAGCGGCCTCCTTCAGACACCAAGCTGAGTCTGCATAGCCTTTGGAAAATATAGGAATGAGTATGGCACTGCTCTTGATTGCTTTTTCCAAGCTCTCCCAAACCTTTACCCCCTTTTCCAATTTTTCACTGTCTAAGAACACATTGAGCCCTGCTGTAGAGAGAGCTTCAAAGAGATGATCAACCAGAGTGTTTCTGACATCTGATCCCCTGAAACTCAGAAACACATGATACCTCCTATCGCGTTGGAAGGTGAGTTTAGTCGTGGGAGGCTCGTATCTGGGAAAGGCGGGAATGGAGGATCCGCCAGAAGTAGAAGTAGATGGGGCCGATTCTTCAATCTCTCGGTTAGAAGAAGTAGATGCCATGAAATTGGACTGAACTGAAGACAGAGAAAGAATACAAGATCAAAGAGCAATGAAAAGGGGGTTGTTGAGCAGGTGAGAAGGCGAAGTGCAGGGCATATAAAAGAGGAGATTGAGTGGATGACAAAGAAAAAGAGGGACCAAACAGTGAATGGGAAAGCGCGCGAAAGAAATGGAGAAGCGTCCATTTCACCGACTCTGGTCTATTGATATAACTGGAGGATAAGGAATCTGGTCCATTGATATAAATGAAGGGTAAGAAATCTTACACGCGGCGGCAATCTGTTTGTCATTTACATACTTTTCCAATTTATGTGGGTCCCACTTTTACTTTTTCTGATTTATATGCGTCCCGCTTTTACTTTTCCATTTTATATGCGTCCCGTAAGGAATAAATCGGTGGAAGGAGGTGAGAAGCATGTGAGGGAGGAGTGGAGAAGCGGGTAAGGAATAAATCTTTTCATACTTTTTCATGTAATAAGGACCCCACTTTCTAAGTGTGAATAAGGAATAAATCTTTTGATTAATTATTAAATGTGAAAATTTATTTTTCATTTATTTTAACTTATTTTTAAATTTATTTATACATATTGGTTATTTATAGTTATATATAATTGTTATATTGTTCTTTTATTTCAAGAAAGAATATTCGTGATAATATAACATTGTAAAGGTGTAATATAGTTATATTAATCATAGAACATCTATTTTGTTAGTATGATTTCATTGTAATTGTTTGTTTAGCATTGTTTGTTGTTTGTTTTTTTCTTTTTTAATATTTTTTTCCTCTTGTTTTGTAGTTTTGATTTGAAGAAGTTGTAACTTCATTTGAACTAATGATAATAGTGGTAATATCTTATGCATGTTGCTATTATTCTAAAATAGTACTTGGCAATTTAATAACAAAACATAAGATTGAAATTTAAGTTGTATAAACTTGTAATAAACCTCTCTACCTCTCTAACCCCTAAAATTTCAAATCCAAAATTGGATGAGCCTCACCTACATCACTAATCATCATGAAATGACTAAACACGCATTAACATGATTTATTGTTGTTCTTGCATTTAAAACCATTCAAGTGTGTTCAAATTGCACATCCTCACATCCACAAGCATCACTGAAATAGTAATCTCATTTATGGAGCATCTTGGTAACACTTCAATTGAAGCATCTACAACAAATCAAAATCTACATAATCATTCGAGAGCACTTATACACATTGCTTAATACCTTTGAGATCCTTAGCATGATCATGAAGCTAACCTTTCCCTAGGGTTGGATAATTATTGAAGTCCTACACAACTAACTAATATGATTCAAAATTCTTGAAGTTCATGGCTATCTTATCCACCACTATCTAACCTATCACTAGCCTTTTAGTGATACTACATGTGTCTACCCCTCATTTAACATCTCCATCCACTTCCATGCATACCCCCAATTATCTTTCAACTTCTATGCCTCTTCCCACCTTATCACCTCTTCCATCCCTCATGCTTCCCATGCACAATCTTATACACACCATAGTGGCCCTAACCCCTCCCTTCTCACTCTTCCATCTTCCACCTTAGATGCAAAAATTCATAACATAGATTAAGTAGAGAAAGTATTGTATGAAAGGCCTAATGAGAAAGATAGTGAGGTTTCAAATATGCTACACATACACCATTAGATTATGATAGTAATGTACATCCACTATCTATGGTATTTGTGAAACCCAATTATTGTTATTTATGATGGAAATAGTAATTGTAACACACACTTGAGGTCACTTGTAGGTCAATATGCAAAGAAATTTTACGAAGATAGAATATTGGAAAAATTATTTCCAAGGACTCTTTAAAATATTATGATATCAAGTGATTATTTTCACTTCTTTGAGCATCCTTTCACGCATTATGATTTGACAAAGGTTTTAGTTAATATGGACCTTCGAGTTATAGTTTTCAATCCATCTAAGCATGCTTGAGCATTGGTTGTTAGTGACTATTTTATACTATTCTTGTCCTTTTGCTAAAAATTTATTAGTCTCTTATATGATTATGAATTGTAAAATATCTTTATTAAGGGATTGTTGAAACCAATTATAGATAATGTGCACCTAAATTATACATTTGCATATTTTATGGACCTTTGTACAAATATGAAAACTATGGAATCTAAGTTTTTATTAAGAAATCCTTTCAAATTAGGATCAAATCAAAATGCTACATACCCTTCAAAGTATCAATTTAGTCAAATAAATTTTATATGTTAATGACATAAATAAATAAATAAATAAAAACAAGTTGCTAATACCTCTACTTTTCCTTGATTCAAGTCATTTCATTTCATTGACTATGAGAAGATGTGGATGAATAAAGGAGTGGAGAATCATGTGAGATTGGAAAAAATCCTTCCTTCCTTCCTTAGACATGTCACATGCTTCTCCTCTTCAATATTTTTGTCCTCTACACATAATTTAAGGGCATCACTTTTTAATGGAAAGAATGGAAGGAATATTTTGGTTGATTATTTTATTCACTTTACATTTTATCTTCCTATTATTGGTAATTATTGAAGGAAGATTTATTATTTACTATTTTAGGGAAATAAAAAAAATTTGAGAAAACTTAAATCTAAAAATAGAAATAGGATTTCTACATGACAATCACATCAAAACATACAATGGAAGAGAGATCCACGATAAGCTCATACAAAATCACTAATCATTATCCATAGAAAAGGCATAGCTCCTTCCAATCCACAACCAACTTAGTATAACCTTTGAACATCATCAATATGCTCGAGGAGTTGTTGAGATTTATCTTGGTCTAAATCACCCTAATCAATAGTATTCCAATTACTTATTCATTTAGATTACCATTTGGCTAAATAATCTTCCACCTTATTCCATTCTTTAGGAACATGGACAAAATATATTGACTCAAAGTCAATGGTCAAACAAATATTTTTCATGGAAACTATGGTTAATCTCTAGGAGATCCCTTGAAAATTAATTTTATTCAATAGGGAGACAAGAATAGATTGAAGATAGTTTCATATATAAGCTTTCTCCAACCCTGTTCATAACATTTTTCAAAGACTTTTAAAATTATCCATGCTTCAATATAATTATTCAACTAAGCACCCAAACTATAACAACCTAACTCATTCATCATAGTAATTACTTTGAATTTTACTATATAAGTAAATAAATGCATTACCTTGAAAATAGGGATGTAATTTTTATTCTTTTCTAACATCATTTATTGCACATTACATAATTGAAAGGATAAAACATTTTGAATTTGAAATAATATTACATTTCAACTTGTTGAAGAAATACATCTTTCCAATTACAATTTCATACATGATATACTAAAAAGTATTCATAAATTTATAAATTACAAATTAGTTTCAAGATCAAATCTTCCATATCTAGATAAATCTTCTATTTTACAAGCCTCGATGTTGTCATCTGCAAGAGAGAGCATCACCCGAGCACTTTACCTCCAACCACAAACCGATGGTCCCCCACACACCTTTCAATTAGAAGTGGCCCTACCCTTCAACAAAGAGTATAGACTAAGGAACCCCTAGTATGCCATCTGAGTCTCTAGTATTGTGTCCTACATAACTAATTCGGTCATACAACTATAGACTTCTCTAACTAAGTATGACACTACTAATTGGTTATGCAATTATGGATTCGACTAGTGCAAGCAGAGACCTTTGCACTACTTTGGCCAAAGTGAAAATAATTCAACCACTTCCTTAAAAAGTGGAGTCGTATGTTCACCCACCTCTAACTTGACTTGGAAACCTTTAACGACCTACACTTTAACTCAAACTAATTGGTTGACCAACTAGTTTGACTTTTCAAAAGATTCTCATTCAAAATGTGATGACTCACTAAATCGGTATATGACTAGGTTGGTTAAGTATTTCTGACTTTGAACGCCCATGTTACATTCTTGTAATATCTTAGGTCTTAGCAATTGCCACTTGTTCAAGTCCTTACTTTGGACTGTTAGAGTACCTACTCTCCTATATTTATACACCTTTAGATAATTATGATGACACAATGCCAATGACTTGAGCCACTTGATCTCATTCTAAGAATAATGACAACATGTCATGTATGTACAATAATGTAATATTAAACTTAAATAGAAGATTACTTCTTCTTAATAAATTTTTAGACTTTCAATGATTTTCTTTTAAGGTTCTTTATTGGAGAAAAAATAACAATTTTGGTAAAAATTTACCATATAAAATAATATTTTATTTTGCTCAAAGGAGAACTACCTTCAAGTGGTTAAAAACTCATCAACAAATCAATTTAATAAATTGAACAAACTTAATTAACTCAACTGAAATCATCAATTTTATCTTCTAAGTTCTCCTATGATAATATTTTGTGATGTTAAAATTTAGGGTTTGATTATCCATAAACTTGTAAATACATCACTCTTTTTAAGATTCAATATGATTTGATTAGGCTGAGTATGTCATTTGGTAGTGTACTAACCCATCCGAGTTTGGCACAAAGCCACTTCCAACATTCTTGAGCATAGAGACATTGTAAAAATGTATGGCTCATATTTTCTTCATTATGTTTACATAGAACACATCTTTTTGGTCTCTGATAACCCAATTTGGAAAACTTATCTATTGTTAATACCTTATTTTGTATCAACACCCATGCAAATATACTTGTTTTTGGTAAATAATGCTTATGCCAGCAGAGATGTAAAGGAATGGATGTTGCAGGTTCATGTTTAACCAAGGTTCTATAGCCATCTTTTATATTGTATTGCCCTAATTTTGATCCAACCCAAACCAACTTGTGATTTCCTTCCTTTATGATAATTAACCTATTTTTGAGTGTAGATCACAACTTCTCTATCTTATTTTTAAGTAATCCCAGTGACCCTAGCTCTTTCCATTTCTAATTTGAGAACCTATCCTTGTGATAGACATACATATGATCTTTGGATTAAGTGTCCCTTTGTTTTCCCTATATCAATTAAGCTATCTAAATTTGATAAGCCCCCCATGAATCTTCCCAAAATAGGGTTGAATTCCCATCATAAACATCCCAAGTCAAATAATCTAATATGAGAGATCCGCAGTCCTTGATAAAGTTTAAAATCCTTGAACCTTGAGGCAAATTTGTTATTGTTAAAATAATATTTTTGACATTATTATTCAAGTACTTGTTTTGAATAATCCATGCCCATTTAGCATCCTTATTTGTATGCATTTTTGAGACTAGCTTTGCACCTAATGCTTTGTTTTTCTTAAGATATTTCAAACCCACACTCCCAGCTTCTTTGGTCTTGCAAATCTTATCCCAAGCTATCAAAGGTATCTTATTCTACTTCATAGTCCCTTGCCAGAAGAATTTCCTCATGCTTTGATTTAGTGCATGATACTTCCCAGATGGTAGGGAAAGACAAGATATTAAATATATGGTAATCACAAATATTACAACCTTTAACATAGTAACTCTTCCTACCCAAGACAACCATTTTCCCTTTCCATGTAGCCAATATGTTGTTGCTTTTGTGTTCAAGAGGTTCCCATAGTTTCCCATTTCGTAGTCAAGTAGCTAAGGTAAGTCCAAGATATGTGTTGAGTAACTAATCTTTCTTAAAGTTGAGGATTCTAAGGATTTCTTGTTCTTTTTGAGGGTTAGGTGGAAGAAATACACTTCTGATTTGACATCACTTACTTCTTGACTAGAAGTAGTGAAGTATATGTCCAATATCCCTTTCAATCATCATGCCTTCCTACATTTAGAAAATCTAAATAGCATTGTATCATCAACAAACTGTTGATGTGTAATAATGGGAATGTCATTGGTCACCTGAACACCTGCCAATCTGCCATTAACTATTGTAATTGTAAGTTCTCTACCCAATGCCTTTGCCATGATAATGAATAAGAAAGGGCAAGTGGGTCTCCATGTCTTATTCCTTTGGATGATTTGAAGTATCCTTCAGGGGTTCCATTTACAATGATTGAGTATTTAGGGTTTTTCATGCAATTAAATATCCAATCTTCCTAGCTCTTGTTGAAACAAAAGGCCTCCATTACTTTATATAAGAACCGCCACCCTGTCGTATGCTTTTTTGATGTCTAATTTTATCAACATGATTTTCTTTTTATTTTTTGTGTTGAATGTATCACCTCCTAAGCTATTATCACCCCTCCCAATATTGATCTACCCAACACAAATCCATTTTTCTCATCCGAAATGATTTTAGGAAGAATATTTTTTATTCGATTTGTTGTTTCTTTGGCCATTATTTTGTAAATGGTATTGCATAGGGCTATGGGGCAGAATTTTTCAAGGTTGATTGGATTTTATTTTTTGGTATAAGAGTAATGAATGTGTTATTTATTTCTTTTAATACCATACATGTGCTTCTTGAATCTTCTATAGTATCCACCACCTCATTGCCTACAATATCCCAACAGCTCTGGAAGAAGCTAGCAAGGAAGCCATTTGGGCCAAGCGCCTTCTCTAGGTGGAGTTGGAAGGAAGCAGTTTTACTTTCTCCCTTTGTGAATTTCTTCATTAACTTCTTATTGTGAGTTTCATTTACTATGCATGGAAAATCCCGAAGAAGGAGATATTGGGCTTCCAAGTTGGATCCTTCCTAATTATTGAGAAGATTACTGAAGTATGATACAGTCTCCTTGGCTATCTTCTCCAAATTTTCTAAAATTTCCCCATTTTTTTTTTTTAATAATACAGTTGATATCCCTACGAACTTTTGTCACATTATGAAAATGTCTTATGTTATTGTCACCTTCCTTGATCCAATTCTCTTTGGACTTCTATCTCCAATATATTTTCTCTTTTTCTAGTATATCCTCATAGTCTCTTAATAGTTATTTTTCTTTGAGATAATCCTCCCTTTCTATTCCATTATCAAGTACATTTTTATTCAACTCTTTCATCTCCTCTTCTAACTGGTTTTTTATCTCAAAAATATTTTTAAAATAAATTTTATTTAATTCCTTTAGCTATTTTTTAACCAATCTTAATTTTGTTGTCACATAGAACATCTTGGTTCCCATGGGTTTCACTTCTCTCCACCATTTTTGTATTAATTTATGAAAGCCTTGATCCTTAAGCCACATATTTTCAAATTTAAATGGACATCTAATTAGTTTTTTGTCCCCCAAGATCTCAAGTTGAATAGGATAGTGGTCTGAGCCAATTTGAGGGACTATACTACCTTCCAATGAGAATGGAAATGATGTCAAATCTCTTTTAATAGGAATCCGTCCAATTTTTTAGCAATATTATTAAAGCCAAGTCTCACATTTTTTCATGTATGTATTTCATTGCCATTTGGATTTCCATTAATTGATTGTTTCCTACAACTTCCTTGAAGTATAGTTGTGATTGGTGTTTTATTTGCACTCCCACTATTCTCTCATGGCTATGGAAGATAGCATTGAAGTCTCCCCCCAAATGTATGTTTCAGTTTGGGAAATTTCTAAGAATGTTTCAATATTTCCCCATGTCTCTTTCTTTTTCATGCAAGAGGATGGTCCATAAACATTTATTAAAATAAATTGAATGTGAGAATGGAGGCTTCTTACCTTAGTCGCAATCCAATGCTTGTTGGTTGCCAACTTCTCAACATATATTTATTACAACCTCCATAGAGTTAGAAAACCTCTAAATGCACCTTCAAATTTTACCACTTCAACATTCCAAAATTTGCATTTCTTCTTATACATCTCAGCTTCCACAATATTTATCTTAGACTCCTGGATTAGGAAAATGTTTACCACATAAGTCTCCATACAGAGCCTGACCAGACGCTTTGTGTTAGGGGCATTTAAGCCCCTAATATTCCACGATAGATTTTTCATTGCTCCATGAGAAGGGGAACACCCTTCCCCGTCCTCAACATCCTAGTAATCTTGACCTGGCCTTTGCATCTCCATCCATCTGTCTCTTCTCCTGATTCATTTTTTCCCCTTTTTCTTCCCTTCACCACAATCAGGATATTGTTTGGCATAATCCATCTGCTTTACCCCCAATTTTCCCTCACTTTTTGGATTAGGTGGCACACTTTCAAACTCTTTATGTCCCTTTGAGTTGGAGTGGATCTCCTCCACCCAAACTTCCTCTACTTGCAACATATCATCTATCTCTATTGGGACATCTACCCTCTCCTTGTTGGTTTTGATTAAAATCTCTGATATTCCCAACTCCTCTCCCATGGCCTCAAATAACCCGAGCAGTTCACATCCAACATCTAATATAGCTTCTACTTTTCCTCAGAGCCTGCATGTTAGCCTTTTCCCCTTCGGTAGCAACATAGTCACTGATCATACCATCATCCTCACTTTTTGAGTTCCCTTCATTATTCTCCTGGCTTCCATTTTCAATCATTTGGTTGGGCACTAAAGAGGGGTGCACCATCTCTGCAACTTCATCTATTATCTCTTTAGCGATCAGAGTATTCAAATTCTTTCTTATTTCCTCTTTACCAAATACATCATTCCTTTCTTTTGGTTTATTTGGTGGACTGGCATTATTGTTATTTGCTTTCTTTGAATTATTTGCAAACAAAGATAGCTCATACTCCACCTTCTGAAACCAGTGGCCAATCACTGTGATTATTTTTAGCTCCTCCCACTTTATGCTTCTAGGGTTTAGTTCCACACAAATCTTTGCGCAAATATTTTTCTCTCCCTAAAGCAAATTCTTCTATTCACAAATGAAGGTTCCTAGTTCATTGCCAATATTTTTCAAAGCCTCGTTATTCTAGTATTCCATGGGAAAATTAAATAGCTTGATCTAAGCAAGAATTTTCTCCATTTGATGGCTTATCGGGTCAAAATTAGGCTCCCAATCCTTCAAATAAAAGCCTATCCCTTCAAGCAATAGCAAGATTTCCCCCATTATAGATTGTTTGAGGTCTATAGATGCACACTCAATCAAATAGAAATTGTTGGGAATTAATTTTATTTTTACACTAAAGCCCCATATGTCTATCTGCCAAGTCATCACTTTTCCTTTTTCCAAACCTCTACCATACCAATTTTATGAAAAAGGCTATTTTTTTAGGTGGCTTCTTGATGTAGTGTAGAAAAATGTAGCCCTTTACATTTTCACACTTGTTTGGGCCCTTGGAAACTAAGTGGACCTAGTTGTGCATTATTTAAAGTGTTTTAAAGTGTACCTTTACACTTTCACACTAATCTAGGGTTTCATTAATAAATTGGGCTTCTTTATGCCTTAATTGACCTTATTTTTCATCCACAAGCCTTAATTAATGTATATTTTTGAGATTAATCCCAACATAAACAAACATCCAATCATAATTCATGTGTTTTTGGATTGTATGGCCCATATTTAGTGATCTGGGACTCTTAAACCATCTTGGGTGTATGAGTCCCACCTAAGTTTTGGGGCCCTGATCCTGATTTCACATCAATCTAAGCCTTTCTTGAAAAATGTGTCCTAAAGCTTAGCCTAATGGGACTCATACGCCAATTATGGTATATGAGTCCCATGTGGCTTAAACCTAAATTAAATTCAAATTCGTGGAGGGATTTTATTCTCCTAGATCTGATGTTGGCTTGTAGTGTTGTAATTTCGAGGAATTTGGCATAAACAAATATAAATACAAGGTTGTTTCACTCTTTTTCACCTAATACTTTCAAGAGAGAATTCCTAATAGCAAGTTTGTGATTACAAGAATTCACAAGATTATTCAAGGACATTCAAGAGCATCTTTAAATCATTCAAAGGTAGATTTCTTCATCATTTGTTGCAGCAAGTCAAGATCCATCATCATATCAAGATCATAATGCATCAAGCATGTTGTTGAGCTAGTGTTGTGGTGTAGCATTGAAGATCCATTTGCAAGCATTGTTTCACATCTAATTTGAGATCAAGATCTACATTCTTCATGGCCACTTCATGTTAGATTGTAGATTTACATTCCAAGACATCATTCAAGGTATCATTTTTCATTTTTCATGTTGCATGTCCTTATTTCATTGTTTCATCATTTGGTTTAATTACCTAAGCAGGGTTTGACTGAGGCAAACCCCTATTTCCTAATATCAAAAGGTTTTTCTCTCTCTTTACATGTGTGATTGTAGACCTAGGTGTCTTGGAGCTTGAAGATCCTTTGAAGATTGAGGAAAGTTGTCAAGTTGTCACCTTATTTGTGAGATCACAAAAATTCACCTACAGGTCACAATTCAGAGTTTCATATTCGAAAATCAGCTTGGAAGGAAGATCAAAGATAGGAGAGTAGATTTAGGTCTTAACCCTCTGAAAAAGTAGAGTGGGACTGATACACCACTTGTGGCGTATAGTTCGCAGTACAACACATTTTCTAGATTTCAGTGAATTTAGATCAACCACTGTGAGATTCCAAGTTTGGCATAGAAACCCTAGTCTGGGGCTAAATTGCCTAGACTATCATATGAGTCCTAGTGGGCACAAAATAACAAGTTTTTAGGGTTTTGGAGCTTGTTTTGACCTCATCATTCTTCTAGGTGGACCTCTATTCATTCTTAGTTTGTTATCCTGATTTTCGGTTTCATTTCCTAGGTCATTTAGTTAGATTTTGCATGGTACTTTGCATGTTACATTCATTTATTATCTTTCCAAGCCCTAGCTTGGTGGTGAACTCCCTTTTAGTCTCTAATCAAACCCTAGGACATCCATATTGTAGATCTCTTTCCCCTTTATATACTTGGATTGAGATCTCTAGGGTTTCCTTGAATGATATTTGGAGAAAACTTATTGTTCTATGTCCTAAACCATAAAGCAACATTTTTTGACAAATCACTTGATTCGAGCATATTCACAATAGGAATAACCATGGCCTTTCTAAGTCACTCCTTCCTATAACCCTCTGATCTCTGAGGCTTAGTATCAAAAAAAATATTCTCGTTTCCCTTTTTTAGATGCCCATTGATTGGTTCTAACATTCGTTTATAATACTCCAACCATTTCCAACTTTCTTTGTGTCCTAATAGAATTGCATTTACCGATGTGGCCAAATGCGGTTTTGATCCTTCTAAGGATCCATATTGTTGTGAGTCTTTATGGTAGCAATGTTCCTTTCTATCACAGAGATCATCATATTCTTCATGACCCTTCCCATCTGGATCCCCTATAGGTTGGGATGTTTTCTATCTATTTGTAGCTTACCTCTACCACCCAAACTAATTGCCATTATTGTTGATTCTATATTTTTGTCTACTTTGATGCACTTCCTAGGCCCTTCCTTTGAAGGCAATATTCCCATGTACTTCAAATCTCCAACCTCTATTTCGACCCCCATCCATCTTCTATTGATTCTCCTCCTTATCTAGGTGACCCCAACACTCACATACCTATCCTTAGGGTTCACATTCTTCTGAATCATGAAAGGTGTAGCTTCCTTCAATGATTCACCCCAATCCTTTTCCATAGCTTTTCTTGGTATTTTCCATTGTAATTGCTCATGATTCCTCCATATTGTTTGTAGAGGGAGCTCCACATCCACTTTGTTTGTCTAGGTTCCAAATCTTTCACTCCTCCATGCCATTTTTGGGGTTTCTTCATTAGATCACTAGGTTTTTCTCTTTTACTCCTATTATGAGATATATTTTTTTATAAATGGGTAACATATTTCCTTTTAGATTATGTGTGTATTCTCCCTAAGTTTTACTTTAGGGGGTGTTGATGTAAAATTATTATTCACATGTTACCATAAATTAACTAGGGAGTCTTAATTAGGAGCTTTTCTTTTTGTTATTAGAACTAGTGAATCTTGTGATATGTATCATGGGATTACTTTTCTACTTTATTTATTCTTAAGAAATGTGGATGTATATGTTTATGTATTTTTCATTTTTGAATTATTGAATAAGTGTGCCAATATTCATTCTATATATTTTTCTCTAATGTTTAGCTATTATAAGTTGTTCTCTCTTGTAGAATAGTTACTATAAGTGATCTTGGCTTTTGTAAAGCTACCTATCAGCGCTAACACCCATGAATCTCAATCAAAAAAATAATTCATATGGAATTTTGATCCAACATGAAGTTTAAACTAGTTAAGTTAACATGTAAAATTCCCATTCTTCAAATAAGAGAAATATAGTACATGATTTATCAAATATAAATTTAATTGCAAGAATAATCAAGATATTGAATTTACTTGATTTTAAGAAAGGATTAAACCTAAAACTGAATGAATTTACACATGATACTATTATTTATATTCAATCTAGATGGATTTTTAAGTTCTATCCAAATATTCAAATACAAGTTGAAAATATGGGGAAGTAAGTGGATATGAAGAGAATCTAGTAGCTTTTTTCTAAAGCATTTATTTTTCAAGTTGATGAAATTGGATAATGATGGGCGATGGTTGTGTTGACATCATGAATAGTTGTAGAGGTAGATATGATTTGGGTGCTTGTAAGAATAAAAATTACATATTCTACAATTCTCTTTCTTATATTTTACACTCATTTTAACTTGTGTATTATTTTGCGATTTTTTGCCTCTTTCTTTTATATGTGTTTCCTTCTTCCTATGCCTTGTTCCCTTGTCATCATAACCCCTTTCCCATATGATTTATTTTAATTTAAAGGTTTCTCTCTTTTATTTTTTCTTATTCATTTAATTTTCTCTTTTGTGTGATTTCTTCTCTTTTGAGCCCTTATTTATTTTATTTACCTTATTTTTTCACAATTTTTTCTTTTATGTGATTTCTTCCCATTTCAATCCTTTATTTTATTTCTCTTTATTTTTTTATTCATTTAATTTTCCTTTTTATGTGATTTCTTCTCTTTTAAGCTTTTATTTTATTTTATTTCCCTTTATTTATCATTATCCATTTAACTTTTCTTTTTATGTGTCTTCTTTCCTTTAATTTCTTTATTTTATTTTATCTTATCTTATCTCCTTTTATTTTCCTTAAACATTTAATTTTCTCTTTTTGAACTTCATTTTATTTTATTTTCCTTTATTTGTCCTTATCCATTTAAAATTTCCTTATTTGATTTCATCTCTATTCAAGTATTTATTTTATTTTACTACCCTTTATTTATCCTTATTCATTTATTTTTTATTTTTATGTGATTTCATCTCTTTTTGTGCCTTTATTTTTTTCCCTATTATTTGTTTTTATCCATTTAACTTTTTCCTTTGATGTGACTTTACCACTTTTTGAGTCTTGTCTATTTTATTTTCTATTATTTGTCCTTATCTTTTTAACTTTTTCTTTTGTGTTTCTTTGTTCATATTCTCTAAATATTTTAACATATTTATCATCTATTTTCTTCAAATATTAATGATATTCTTATCTACTTCCTCTAAAAAGTAAATTTTTCTTTGATTCATCATTCAATCCAAAAATTTAATCTCCTCTTCAAATAAATATAGTCCAAAAAGTTAATCTCCTCTTCAAATAAAATAAATAGAAATGAGATTTCTTTGATTCAGCATGTGCCCTCTCTCAAGACAACAACAATGAGATTACTTCTTTCTTCTTGAAGAGCATTATTGTAGCAAGATTTGTAGAGATTACTTCTTTCTTCTTGAAGAGCATTATTGTAGCAAGATTTGTAGGATTCTCTAGAGATTTTAGATTTTTTTATCAAAAGTTGAATATACTCTTATCTTACATCAAATAATGACCTATGAATTTAGAAAAAAATAAGAGGGATCAAATTTTTTGTTGAAGTAAGATTTGGAGCATTATTGAAGAATTCTTAAAATATTTTGTTTTCTCTATAAATTTGGGTATGTATTTGTTGGAGTGGTGAAGAAACTTAAAGGGGGGTGAATCAATGTCTTAAGTTAATTTTTTTCCTTTAACAATCTTCAAACAATGTATGCTTTTAATATTTTCAATGATTAAAACATTCATGAATTGAATGCAATCATAAAATTGAAATGAGAAACATTAAAGTAATTAACACATAATATCATCATGTCAAGATGACAAGATTATAACACTATTTTTTCCCTGGGTGGAAAAGCCTCATGGGGTAGAAAAACCACTCAAAAAATTTGTCTCACTAGCTTATTAAAATTTGAATCTCACTAATTACAGGCCTCACTAGCAAAAGGTCATTTTTGTCTCACTGACTTGACCTTATCATTGCATGTTTCAATCATATAGAAAAAAAATTTCAATACAAAGGGTTGCTCTGTTTCACTGCATAACCAACTTTTTCACAAACAATACATTAATATCTAAAAACTCATAATGGAGTCTTCAAAAATATTAAATGTATTTTTGTATAATTTATCTTCAATTGTGATTCCAGATATGCTCTCAGCAAAAATGTCTCTCTTTTTAAAAGAACAACAGTTACAATGTCAAATAACACTATATTTATAATGCATTTAAACCATCATACTCTGCATTTGAAAAAAAACTTTTAGTTACCAATTGCTCGTGTACAAAGATAAATAAAAAACTGATTCTTCAAGATACCCGTATACAATGATAGGTAGCCTACACATTACTGCTTTTGACAACAAAAACAGTTATGAACCACATTGTCTCTTTACCCATTGTCAAAAATAAACCAAAGCCCTAAAAATATAGACAAGGGTTTCGAAGAAATAGGCATCATTAACCTCTGAAATAGCAAAACCATTTCCTTAACAAATGCACATTGAATAAACAAGGATTTCTACATTCTTTTGGAACCATTGTTCACAGAAGACAGTTAATCAATGATACCACGAATCTCAGCAAAACTGTCGACATCATTAACATTGAAGAATTTAATCAAACTAATAACTACCTGTCAGCAAAAAAAAAAAGGAAGATATTACCTGAAAATGCAGCTTGAAAGAAATTACATCTTCTTCACTTAGTGATAGTTCGAGCAATGTCTTGTCCAAGAGATACTGACACCATCACCTACAAACCCTAGCTCCTCAAGCATTTTCGCTTCTTGATAATCAACAATAATATTTGCTTTTCACATGTTAACCATGTTTTGTACCGAGCCCTAACTTATTTTCCATGTGATAAAATAAATATGCATCGATACCTTTGACATTTTCTTGCCAATAATATTGCCTCTTTTGAAATATCCTTGTTGTCGATATCAAAACACTATGATTACCATGCAAACCATTATATGCATGTATTAAACCCGTGACCAATATAAATGATTCAAGTTTTGTGAAATCCATGGTCTCCAAAATGTCATGAATAAGAAACACATGAAGTGCAAGAAATATGAAGTGATCCCTTTGATAAATATGCATTATAAAGTATTGTTATTGCTAAAAGCCTAGCATTAAAAAATCAATAGAACACTCCTTTTATTTTTCCATAAAAACCACATTAGTACTAATATATTGCCATGAAACCTTGCTCCAAATATTTGATACAATGCCAAATGAAAATGCCATCGGGTTCAACAAACTCCCCCTTTGGCATTGGTGTCAAATAAGCCAAAGTTGCACCTGTTTAAACAATAATCCTGAAACATGAAAGCGTGATAAAAAATCATTAATACTCCAATGATAGAAACTGAACATGTATATAAATCTAAGCAATGTATAAGAGTTGAAACCGTTTTGCATCAACAAGAAATGTCATCATAGCTGAAAGGTATGAAAGCAATTATTAACAAGGAAAACTTTGAATTATCAACACTACTACAACAACACAGCTGAAGATTTGAATCAAATTCAGACTTTGAATTATCAACACTATTGTAACAACACAGCTAAAGATCTAAATCAAATTGCATCAAAGTTTGTCAAGAGATTGCTAATTTTTTTTGTGTTGGATGTTGTGATTGTGTTGTTGATATGTGGTTGTCATTGATGTTAACACTATTAGCATTTGATGTATTAAAGGTTGTATATGTCGAGGATATTGAGAAAATTGTAAAAGAAAGTATTACAAGTCCCAGTGGAACTGTGAAGGTCATGAAGGTGTCTTGTTCTATACGTTGAAGATAAAGGGTTTTCTATTGAGTGTGTCTAGTTCATCTACCAGAAGTTTTAGAGGTCCGCGTGAAGATCTGATCATGCTATGAACAGTTGTGTTCTGACAGTATTTTTGTGGTCTATGTCAGTGTTCTTGATTGAATTTTATGTGTTTTTGATAATTTTTGTTGCTGCAAATATTTCTTTGTTAGTTCTTGTTGCTCATAGATGCTTCTAGATCATTCTCTATTATTGTTGTATGTCCACATTGATCGGTGTGCTCGTAGTTGAAGATTTTCTTGGTATGTTTAGTTTTAATGTTCTTGGTCGACATGGTGGTTTGTTGTGAATATATAAGAGTGATTTTTTGAGCGAAGTTAGTGTGTGCATAAGAGTGAATGTATGCCAGAGAAAGTGCAAATGTGTGAATAGTGTTCTAATCATTCGATTGCAGAGCAGAGTGAGAAGAAGTTTGAGTAAAGTGTGAAGAAGGTTTTATGTGCTTAACTAGAACTGTAATTAGGCTTGTGTAGAAGCTATTTCCTCAGTTCATACTTTGTAGATCTAATCCATATTGTTGTGTATTGTTGGGCAGTGAGCCCTCTTGTAATTGAGTAGTGAGCTCTAGGTAGTGTGCTTGAATGCATGTGCATTCCCATCATTTCTCATTATACTTTTATCAGGTTATAATATTGTGGACTAACATCCACCGTGGTTTTTCCCCTAACAGGGTTTCCACGTAAAAATATTGGTGTTCTCTGTGTTTCTAATGTGTTGATTGTTTATGATTTACTGTTCATTCATCGGATCTGAGATTAAGTTAAGTAAATTTTGAAAAAGTTTAAATATTCTGTGACAACTGATTCACCCCCCCTCTCAGTTGTTTGTCCTAGTTTTTCCAACAATTGGTATCAGAGATGGTTCCTCTAAAGAAGTTTAAAAGCTTGAGGTGATCCAAGATGGCATCATACAAGAAGGAAAGTCCTAGATTTGATGGAACAAACTACTCATTGTGGAAAGCTAGGATGGAGTGTCATTTGAAGTGTATTGGTGAACCCTTCTAGAAAATTACAAAGAAAAGATATTTTATTCCTCATAGTGGTCCTTCCACTACTGATGAGATTAAAGAGGTTGATAATAATTTCTGGGCTATGGAAGCTTTGCTGAGTGCTCTAATAGATTCAGAAATGACAAATGTGTTAGGTCTGAAGACAACTCATGAGATGTGGATGAAGCTAGAAACTTTGTATGAAGGAGATGCACATGTGAAGATGGCTAAGCTACAAAGTTTGAAAGGCAAGTATGAAAATATGAAGATGGGTGAAGATGAAAATATTTCTTCTTTTATGTAGAGAGTAAATGAACTAGTGATGGGTATTAGATGTGCTAGTGGTATGTTGGATGATTAAGAAATTGTGGCTAAGGTGCTCAGATCATTGCCTCCCTCCTACAAAGCAAAGGCTCATGCTATTGAAGAAACTAGATCATTGACAAATGTGACAAGAGATACACTAATTGGTAAACTTGTTGCCTTTGAGTTTAGCGAATTTGGTGATTTTGTTCCTAAGACTGAAACTACATTTAAGGCTACTATATCCAAAAGAAACAAGAAAAGATATGATCTAGAAGAGAGTTCTAGAAAGACATTCAAGAATGAGGAAGAAATGAAACAACTTGAAGATGAAGAAATAGAAGTAGAAGAGTTGGAAGCCCTGATTGTAAAGAAAAAAGGTAGAGGACAAGGTAAGTATAAAGGAAAGCTTCCTATCAAATGTTTTCTTGCAGTAAAATAGGTCATTTTGCATCAAGGTGTCCTAAAAGAGTTCCTAGATCTAAGCCTTACAAATCTAGATTCCAAAAGAAATGCTACTTTGCTGAAGGAGCGACTAATGATGAGTTTGATAAAGATAATGGAAATGAAGATGATTTGGTTTTCATTGCTATCAAGGAAAATAGTCTAGTGGCTACTGAATCTGCTAAAGTTGAGAAAGCTCTTGCAACCCGAATTGAAGAAAATGATGAGTGGGTCATTAACAACAGATGCTCACATCATATGATTGGTGACAAAAGAAAATTTGTAAGTCTAGAGAAGTATGACTGTGGGGTTGTAAGATTCAGTGATAACAATGCTTGTGTGATTCGTGGCAGAGGATCTATTTGTCTTGGTGGTAAGCATAACACTGATGATGTTATTTATGTTGAAGACTTGAAGCACAACCTGTTGAGTGTTAGACAAATGGTGGACAAGGGTTATGATCTTCAATTCAAAGATGGAAAATGCAAGATATTTGGAAGCTTTGAAAATGTAATTGCTTCAGGGAAATAGACAAAAGGTAATATTTTTCACCTGAATGTTGCTAGTGAAAGTTGTTTAATTGCTCAAATAGATGAAAGTTGGTTATGGAATAGAAGGTTGTGTCATGTGAATTTTGATAACATAGTCAAAATAAGTTCCACTCAAGTAGTAAGAGATCTACCTAAGCTAGTGAAGCCTACTAGCACAATTTGCAAGGAGTGTTAGATGGGAAAACAGACTAGAGTCTCTTTTTGGAGCAAACAACATCATTCAAATGGATTACTGGAGCTTGTGCATACTGATCTATGTGGTCCTTCCAGAGTTAGAAGTCTCCATGGTGAAAGGTACTTTATGCTGCTTATTGATGATTACTCTAGAATGATATGGGTTGCTTTCTTAAGAGAAAAATGTGAAGCACTAGTAAAGTTCAAAAGTTTCAAAGCTATGGTAGAGAATGAGAAAGGTCTGAAAATCAAATGCTTAAGGTCAGACAGAGGTGGTGAGTTCGCCTCCAGGGATTTTAATTCTTTCTGTGAAGAGCATGGAATCAGAAGATAGTTATCTGCTCCTTGAACCCCTCAACAGAATGGTGTTGCAGAGAGGAAGAATAGAACAATTCTAGATGCTGCTAGAACAATGATGATTGAAGGAAATGTGCCTCACATCTATTGGAGTGAAGTTGTAAGCATTAGTTGTGTACACATTAAACCAGGTAAATGTAAATGGCAATTCTGGTAAGACTCTTGAACTATGGTTTGGTTATAAGCCTACTGTTAAATATTTCAATATCTTTGGAAGCAAGTGTTATATCAAGAGAGATGATGATATATGCAAGTTTGATGCAAGAAGCGATGAAGGAATATTTCTAGGTTACTCTACTAGAAGCAAGGCCTACCAATGCTATAACAGAAGACTGAGAAAAATGGTTGAGTGAAAATGTCAGAGTTGATGAGGATTCTGCTAGATCATTCAAATATTGTGGATATGATTCAGATGAAGACAATAAGAACAAAGGGAAGAATGTTCAGACACAAAATCAACTTCAAATTGTGCCATATGTTCCATTTGTTTTGGTAAATCAAGGTAGTTAGGAAGCAGAGACAAGTGCAAGTGCAGAAGAAAGAACAGAAGAATCAGAAGTTCAAGAGAATCCTAAAACTTTGAGGTATGTAAAGCTAAATCATTCTGAAAGTCAAATTATAGGAGACAAGAATAAAGGTGTGCAAACTAGAAGAAATATTGCAAAAGAGTATTGTCTGATATCCAAGATTGAACCTAAAGATGTCAATGAAGCTTGCAATGATGAACACTAGATGGAAGCTATGAAGGAAGAATTAATGCAAATTGAAAAGAATAATACATGGGTACTTGTTCCTAGACCTAAAGATAAAAATGTGATCGGTACTAAATGGGTCTTTTGAAATAAGCTAAATGAACAAGGTGAAGTGGTCCAGAATAAAGCAAGACTGGTATGTAAAGGGTATTCACAAATGGAAGGTATTGATTTTGAAGAAACCTTTACCCCTATTGCTAGAATTGAAGCTATAAGGTTATTTCTTGCTTATGTTGCATATAAGAACTATAAAGTCTATCAAATGAATGTGAAGTCAGCTTTTTTGAATGGTGAGCTAGAAAAAGAAGTATATATTGAACAGTCGGATGGATCTCAACTAACTGATAAGGAAAACATGGTTTTCCAATTGAAGAAAGCTCTATATGGACTCAAGAAAGCCCCCAAAGCCTGGTATGCTAGACTAGACAAATACTTATTAAAGCTTGGATTCAATAAAGGTACTGCTGACAACAACTTGTATTTCAAATTGGATCATGAAAAAGAGTTAATTATTGAGGTCTTTGTTGATGACATTATTTTTAGAGGAGATGATAATCTATGTATGAAGTTTGTTGATGAAATGAAGAATGAACTTGAGATGAGTATGATTGGAGAGATGAAGTTCTTTTTGGGATTACAAGTTGCTGAGTTAGACAAGGGGATCTTCATACCTCAGTCCAAATATGTGAGAGAGCTACTAAAGAAGTTTGGTATGGAAGACTCAAAACCTGTTGGTACTCCCATAGTAACCAGATGCAAATTAACACATAATGATTATTCTCCTAAGGAAAATCAAACAAGATACAGGTCAATGATTGGTGGATTGCTCTACTTAACTCAAACCAAACCAGACATTATGAATGTTGTATGTATGGTTGCTAGATTTCAGGCTGATCCAAAAGAGTCTCATGTGACTGTTGTAAAGAGAATCTTCAGATATCTGAAAGGAACAGTTGATTTTGGGCTTTGGTATCCTAAGGATGATGATCTTACTTTGAATGCATATATTGATGCGGATTAGGCAGGAGATGTAGATGATAGGAAGAGTACTAATGGTGGTTCCTTCTTCCTAGGGAAGAAGTTGGTGTCTTGGTTGAGTAAAAAGCAGAATTTCATTTCTCTATCTACTACTGAGGTAGAGTATATTGTTGTTGCAAACAACTGTACTCAAGTGATGTGGATGAAACAAATGCTAAAAGATATCAGAGTAGTATATGATGAACCTATTGCCATATACTATGACAACTCAAGTGCAATAAACATATTAAAGAATATGGTGCTACACTCTAAGACCAAGCATATATCAATCAAGTTTCACGTCATAAGAGAAAAAGTAAGTGAGAAAGAAGTTAGACTAGAGTATGTACCTATCAAAGAGCAGATTGTAGACATTTTCACCAAGTCGTTGTTGAAGGATACTTTTGAGTATCTCAGAGGGATGCTAGGGGTGATTACCCCTCCTGATATAAACTAAAGATGCATTTTCTTGCATCAATCCATGGGATTCATAGATATTTCATGATTTGGATTGATGTTTTGTGGCTGCTACTCAGGGGGAGTAGTCAGATGTGCAGATATGTGGTTCAGAGCTTGTATGTGGAAAGATAATGCTTATCTTTGCCATTGATGTCAAAGGGGGAGAAGAGTAATGTGAAAAATTGTTGCTTACCTAGAGTGAAGAGTCATGTGGGGAGAAGTTCATGTAGAAGAGGTTAAGGAAGAAGAGTCAAAATCTAAAGGGGAGTAAGTGCTGACTAAGAGTTGGGTTGATGGTGTTTTTCACATCATGTGTTGCCATCAATGACAAAGGGGGGGATTGTTAGATTATGTGATTGTGTTGCTGATATGTGGTTGTCATTGATGTCAACACCATTAGCATTTGATGTATTGAAGGTTGTATATGTCAAGGATATTGAGAAAATTGTAAAAGAAAGTATTACAGGTTCCTAGTGGAACTGTGAAGGTCATGAAGGTGTCTTGTTTTGTGTGTTGAAGATCAGTTGTTGTGGATTAAAGGGTTTTCTATTGAGTGTATCTAGTTCATCTACCAGAAGTTTTAGAGGTCCACGTGAAGATTTGATCGTGCTATGAATAGTTGTGTTTTGACAATATTTCTGTGGTCTCTATCAATGTTCCTGATTGAAGTTTATATGTTTATGATAATTTTTGTTTTTGCAGATATTTCTTTGTTAGTTCTTGTTGCTCGTAGATGCTTCTAGATCATTCTCTATTCTTGTTGTATGTTCGCTTGATCGGTGTGCTCGTGGTTGAATATTTTCTCGGTATGTTCATTTTTTGTGTTCTTGGTCGACATGGTGGTTGTAGTGTGTTGCAGATCCTTGAAGATTTAAAATTGAATGTTTGGCACATCGAGGGTATTGTTTTGGGTCGCATCATGGTATTGTCCAACGAAATTTGATCCACATTGATTTTTTTTTTGTAAATTTTGGCCGACATTGAAAATATGTTTTATATTTCTAGCCGACTAAGTTGATGTAATTTCATGTTGCGGATATATAAGATTGATTGTTTGACCGAAGTTAGAGTGTGCATAAGAGAAAATGTATTCCAAAGAAAGTGTAGATGTGTGAATAGTGTTCTAATCACTCAATTGCAGAGCAGAGTGAGAAGAAGTTTGAGCAAAGTGTGAAGAAGGTTTTTTGTGCTTCACTGGAACTGTAATCAGGCTTGTGTAGAAGCTATTTCCTCAATTCATACTATGTGGATCTAATCCATATTATTGTGTATTTTTGGGAAGTGAGCCCTCTTGTAATTGAGTAGTGAGCTCTAGGCAGTGTGCCTGAATGCATGTGCATTCCCATCATTTCTCATTATACTTTTAACAAGGTATAATATTGTGGACTAGCATCCACCGTGGTTTTTCCTCTAACTGGGTTTCCACATAGAAATTTTGGTGTTCTCTATGTTTCTGATGTGTTGATTGTTTATGATTTACTGATCATTCATCAGATCTGAGATTAAGTTAAGTTTGAAAAAGTTTAAATATTATGTGACAATTGATTCACCCCCCCTCTTAGTTGTTTGTCTTTGTTTTTCCAACATTCTGAACTACAATCATACTTCTCCCCCTTTTGACATCAATGCCAAAGTCAAAGAAGTGAATAAATATCAAGAGATCACTAAACAACAACAAACTGAAGAAAAAAATGCCAACCATGGTACCAATGACAGATGAAAAATGTCTTTGTATTGACTGTAGAACCCAAGGGTAAACAAAATGTGCATGAATGCTCCCCCTTAAAGTATGCTAATAAAAGATTATTGATGTGAGGTGAGAGAGAAGACTCCAAGTCTATCCCTCAGATGTTTAAATTTGTCTTTTTTCAAAGGCTTGGTAAAAATATTAGCTATCTAATCTTTGGTTGAAACATATTCAAGAAGAACATCATTAGCAAGCACCTTTTCTCTGAGAAAATGATATTTAATGGCAATGTGCTTGGCACATGAGTGCATAACATGATTTTTAGAGATGTTAATTGCACTTGTGTTGTCACATAGAATACGAACAAGTTTTGATGCCTCAACTTGAATATCTTGCAAAGTTTGTGTCATCCACAATACTTGTGTGCAACAAATAGCTGCTGCAATATATTATGCCTCAGCAGTAGACAATGAGGAAAACTCTTGCTTCTTACTTTTCCAAGAAACAAGTCTACCACCCAAGAAATATGCTACACCTGAAGTGCTTTTTCTATCATCAAGACAGTCAGCCCAGTCAGCATCAATGTAAGCAAACAATGTGAAATTATTATGCCTGGGATACCAGAGACCATAAGCAATTGTTCCATTGACATATCTAAAAATTCATTTAACAAAATTTATATGAGTTTGCTTAGGTGCACCTTGAAACCTTGCTACCAAACAAACAACATGCATTATATCTGGTCTAGATGTTGTTAAGTAAAGCAAACTACCAATCATGGACATGTATTGAGTTTGATCCACATCGAATGAATCTTCATCCTTTCCAAGTTTACAACTAGTTTCCATTGGTGTACCTACAGGTTTGCTGCCATCCATTTGAAATTTTATTAACATTTCCTTTGCATATTTAACTTGAGAAATAAAAATTCCCTTTGGAAGCTAAGAAACTTGCAATCCTAAAAAGAATGAAAGTTCCCCTATCATGGACATTTCAAACTCCTTTTTCATAACATCAAGAAATGAAAGAGATAGCTACTCATCATTACTGCCAAAAATAATATCAGCATAGACCATTACAACTAGAATATTGTCATTTTTAGTGATAAAATATAGATTGCTATCTACTCCACCTTTAGTGAACCCTTGGCTTTGCAAGAATTTGTCTAATTTGGAGTACCAAGCTCTAGGAGCTTGTTTTAGACTGTACACAACCTTTTTCAACTTGTATACATGGTTTTCTTTGCCTAAAAAAATAAAACCTTCTGGTTGTTCCATATACACTTCTTCAAGATCACCATTTAAGAAGGAATTTTTAACATCCATCTGAAATACTTTAAAAAATTTATATACAGAGAAGGCAAGAAATATTCTGATTGCTTCTAATCTAGCAATAGGAGCAAAATTTTCATCAAAGTTTATGCCCTCTACTTGGGAATACCCTTTACAAACTAGTCTAGCCTTGTTTCTAGCTACATTTCCTTTTTCATCGAGTTTATTCCTGTGCACCCATTTAGCCCCAATGATGTTTTATCTTTTGTCCTTGGGACAAGTTCCCAAGTTTTATTCTTTCTATTTGATTTAACTCCTCTTGCATAGCTTGTATCCATAGATAATCTTGACTAGCTTTTGTATATGTTTTAGGTTCTAACTGTGAAACTAAACATATATGAACCTGATTGTTTGTTTGAGTAGCTTTCCTTCTAGTTTGTATTCCTAAATCTAAATCACCAATTATATGTTCATGTGGGTGATTCTTTTCTAACAACTTCTTAGGAGTATAAGTAGAAGTTTTAGAGGTTGTCTTAGGAGTTTTAGGGCTTACTAGAGTTTTAGGACTTATTGGAGTCTCTTGAGGTGCTTTATGGTCTAAACCTTCTTATGATTCTTCTTTTATATCAGTTTCATTCAAAATATCACCTTCTTCTCTCTGTTGATCATGAGGCTAATGTTCAATCCGCTGCATATTCTCAACAACTTTGACATTAGAGCTTTCAATAATTCTTTTTAATCTTTTATTGTAACATTTATATGCCTTGTTGTGTGTAGAATAACCTAGAAATATTCCTTCATCACAATGTGATTCAAAACTTCCTAGATTACCTTCATCTCTTTTAATAAAGCACTTACTGCCAAAGATTTTGAAATAAGAAATATTTGCAGATTTACCATGCCAAAGTTCATAAGGTGTATACCCGATTCTCACCCTTAATTGCACCCTGTTCAAAATATAAAATGTTGTATGAATAGCTTCTTTCCAATATGCATTTGACAAACCTGCATCATGAAGCATGGTTCTAGCCATCTCCTTAACTGTATTGTTCTTTCTTTCTACTACCCTATTCTGTTAAGGCGTTCTAGGAGCTGCATATTGTCTCTTTATGCCATGTTTCTCACAATATTCCAGAAATGCAGTAGAGGTATATTCACCTCCTTTATTAGATCTTAGGTATTTTAGTTTTAGATCTATTTCTCTTTGTACCATTCTCTTAAAAATATTATATCTATCCAAGGCCTCAGATTTATGCTTAAGAAAGGTGACCCAAGTCATTCTTGAATAGTCATCGATAAACAACATAAAGTATCTTTCTCCATTTAATGATCCAGTCCTTGTTGGACCACACAAATCAGTGTGAACTAATTGAAGAGGTTTTGTAGATGAATTCTCTTTAGTTTTGTAAATGGTTCTTGTTTGTTTACCTTGCTGACATTCTTTACAAACATCATTTGCAGGTTTAGATATAACAGGCATGTTTCTTACATTCTTGTTCTTGTTGATTTTGACTAAATTGTCAAAATTAATATGCCCTAACCTTTTTTACAAAAGTTTACTTTCTTCTATTTGACTCATGAAGCACACATTATTTTTTCCATCATTTTCAGATCCATGCAAGTTGTAAATATTTCCTTTTGTTCTTAAACCATAAGCAATTTCCTGCCCTGAATTTTTAAGAATCGTGTAGCCTTGTGAAGTAAACATCACTTTATATCCACTATCACAAATATGACTCACACTTAACAATTTGTGAGTTAATCCTTCCACAAAGTAAACATCTTCTAAGGGAGTATTATTTTCTAAGAGAACAATACCCCTACCTATGATTTGCACACAATAGTCGTCACCAAATTTTATTGAGCCTCCTGCACAATTTTCAAATGTTGTGAACTTGCTTTTGTCCCCTGTCATATGATGGGAACAACCACTATCAATTACCCATATATATTTTCTTTTTGCATGAAAGGAAACTTCAACTATCATAGCCTCATCTTTCTTGCTGCCTTTTGGCATCCATACAAGCTTCATTTTTCTATCAGATTGTTTTGGATGGACATCAACATTTGAATTGCAAAACTTGGCTATGTGTCCAATTTTTTTACAGCTAAAACATCTCAAGTTGTTTAGAAAGTTAAAGATTTTACCATCCAAAAATATTGGTTTTCTTTTAGTCACAAATTTACAATCATTTTCCCTATGACCATATTGATGACAATGAAAACAATAACCTAGGAATCTAAATGTTAGATTGCTTTTGAAAGTCAGTTGCTTTTGAAAGTCAGGGGCTTTTGAGTATTCTAAGAATTTGCACTCATAAGTTCATTATTATATGAACATTGACCCCTTGTGAAGCCAAGGCCTATCATATCCTTATGCCCCTTTTATTTGCCTAAGATATCAACAAGTTTATTGTTAATGTTACTCAATTCAAGTTCTTTTCTGAGTTTTACAATTTCAACTTCTAAAGATTTGCATTGATTCTCTTTATTTTCTAATTGAGTTTGAGTTACCTCCAACATTATTTTATTTTCTTCTAGTTACAACTTTGTTTTTGCAACTAAATGATCAGATTTGTTGATCTCCTTTTTAATTTCTTTGATTTTTGACAGAGCACATTTCAACTCACCTTCTAAATCAACTTCACCCTCTTCACTATCAGATTCATTTGAGACATTTTGAATCTTAACATCATGAGGAGTGACTCGATTCATAAACAAATTTTCTTCTTGCTCTTCTAAAGAGTCCTCAAATTGGCTATAAGAAATACCAACATCTTTTGTGAGTAGGCTCTTCTTCTTTCCGAAATTGTTTTTTTCTTTTTGAGTTCTTAAAGTTGAAGGATTTCTTCTTGTAATGTTTTTTCTTGTGATCATCATCACTATTTGTGTCCTTGTTAGGACATTGGGCTACATAATGCCTAACCTTTCCATAGTCAAAACATTTGAAGGGAAATTTTCCTTTGTATCTCCCTAAACCTCTTTTTAATTTACTAACAAAAACATATTCATCTTCATTGTCTAATTCCAAATATGAGTTTTTGTTAGATTCCCTTTTTTTAATCTTAAAGGTTGCCTCTTTTCTTGAGGAGGCATCACTACCGATTCTCATTTCATAGGTTGTAAATATTCCTTGCAACAAAAAGGGTTGTTGGATCCCTTTCTTCAACAGCTGAAGTTCTTTTGAATCATATCTAGGAGTTAAAGTCTTAAGAATCTTTTTAACAACAATTTGTTCATCTAAAGTTTCTCCAACACCTCTCATTGAGCTCACAATTTCTTGAATTATGAGAAAGTAATCTACTACCTTCTCATCATCATTCATTTTTAATTCTTCAAATTTAGTTCAGAAGATTTGAAGCCTTGATTCCTTTACTTTATCATCACCTTCATAGATCTGTGAGAATCTATCCCATATTAGTTTTGAATCTTTACAATCCATTAATTTCACATGAATTTCATTACTAAGAGCAGAGAAAATTGCATTTGTTGCTCTATCATCATGACTGTAGACATGTAAAATATATTGATTGACATTGGACATCAGATCTTGACTACTAACATCGCTTCATCTTGAATCATCCTCCGGTCTAACCGTTTAATCAAATTCCCTTATTTGATTAAATTAATCACGATTTCCTCTCTTAATTAAATAAATCAGTTATCTAATTAAGTCATTCTCTCTCAATAATTAAATTAACTAGTCTGATTTAATTATCCCCATTTAATTAAATAGTTAATTTTATTTGATTAAATCTCTAAAGTATGTCTATTAAATTAAATAAATTAAAACCTTATTTAGTTTAAATCTAACATCATCCTTTTAATTAAATAAATAAAAAATCCTTATTTAATTAATCCCTTACCACTTCCTTCTCATATGTGATTTAAATAAATCCACAAATTTAAGTCAAATAGGTCACATCATTTAATCCCTTCATTAAATTAATTAACATGTTGATTAATTTAATCTCATTTCATGTCCCATCCTCTAGCTTTTCCCACTTGCACATGAAAATAGATTTAATTGATTTATTAAATCTCTATTTTATTCATCAAAGCATCTTTTAAGGAATATTCCCCAAATTTGAATTCAAAATCCAAGTGGGATAAGTCCTTCCAACAAGGCATTTACTCCATCTTACATATCCTTTTCCTTGAGCCAAGTGGCATTCAATGCATTCTTCCTTCCCTCTTACATGTCATTTCAACAAATTCAAAATTCAAATATATGCATTTATTGACACCTTCAAAACTTGCACATCCGCCATCCATTCACAAGTTGACAAGTGACACTTTTCCATTGGCTAATTCTTAGTCCCACATTGATCTATTTTGGGAATTCCTTCATATTCTCATTCTATAAATAAAAGGCTAATCCTTCATATTGATCATCCACAATTTGAGTAAACTTACCATGTTCAAATCATTAGCAATTCTCATACATTATCATTGAATCTTAGCTAGGTTATGTAGATTTTTCTATTGGAGCATTCATCAAGCATCAACAAAGTGGATCAAATCTCTTCATCAAATCACCATTGCATCTTTGGAGTTGGGAAAGGGCCAATTTTCACATCAAATTAGCACCAATTCCCTCAAGAGATTAAGAGTTTGCATGGTTTTAGAATAGGATTTGATATTCTTGCTTCAAATTTGTTGTGTTCTTAACTTCATTCCTCTTCTTTTACTTTCAAATGGATTTCTTGAGGAATCATGTTTCTAACCATGCATTTGATCTAACATATTGATTTTTTGTTGTGTTTTTGTAGGTTGGGAATCATGGTTCACACAATGGCATTTAGAGAAGTCAACAATACTAGTAGAAAAGGCTACTCTAGTCAATGTGGGAACAAAAGAAGCACCTAAGATCACCTTCTATGTTGAATCCTTGTTAGACGAAGAACAAAAGAACCTTGCAACATTCCTTAAAGAGAGAAGAGCCAAAATTTCATGGTCATATACAAATATGCTAGGGCTTGATCCAGAAGTGGTTGTACATCACTTAGCATTTTTTCCCAATGCCAAACCAATCAAGCATAAATTAAGGAAGATGCACCCTTAGATAGCACTCTTGGTTAAAAAGGAACTAAAAAATCTTCTTGACATTGGATTCATCTGACTGATAGATTATCCTCCAGTTAGAAAGGTCAAAAACCCTCCTCAGCAAACCACAACAGAACTACGCTTACCAGTATCTACAGGTCGTGTCATAAACAACTTTACATTTGATATAACCAACGTTTGTAGTAGTAGTGATGACAAGGATCCCATAACCAACCTACCTAGGCTTTTTGAGGATACTACTCTTTTCATGATTAACACCTTATCTTTTGAATCAGACCACCAAAATCATGAAATATGCCTAGTATACCCCCAACTCATCGACTATGACCAATGAGGAGCACCAATTCTTGATACATTCAAAAATGATGAGGCGCTCTCAGAATTCATGGGACAACGGGATAACATTCCATGTGGGGATCACAAAGCAAGGTTCATAATTGAGCTAGATACACATGCCTATTATGGGGAAACAATTGAATCCCTCAGTCGCAAAAGTGAAAAATTAAGAATAATATCTAAGTCCTTGAGTGAAAACACTATGGCACTCTCCGACCAAAAAAAAGTAAAAAGAAAGGATGCATCAAACGGTGAAAACCTCTTTGAGGCACTCGAGGATGGGGGATTCAATCTTCCTTTCAGAGCTCTTCATCAAGAAAAATCATCAGTCCTGGCAGAAAGGTGCAATCCAGTCAATCTAGGAACAGAGGAAACCCTGCACATCACATTCTATGCAGAGTCATTACTATTAGAGGAACAAGAGCTCCTAACAACCTTCTTAAGAGAGAGATAGATAAACTTCGCATGGAGCTATGCTGACATGCCAGGGCTTGACCCAGAAATTTTGGTTCACCACTTAGCAGTATATCCAGAAGCAAAGCCTGTTAAACAAAAGCTCCAAAAAATGCACCCTCAGATTGCCTTATTAGTCAAAATGGAGCTAAAAAAGCTATTGGATGTGGGATTCATCTGACTGATAGATTATCCATAATGGGTTTCAAACTTGGTGCTTGTCTCAAAACTCGATGGGGGTATCAGAATCTACACAGACTTCAGAGACTTGAACAAAGCATGTACGAAAGATGACTTCCCACTTCCAAACATTGACATGATTGTAGATATGACAGCCGAACATGAAATGCTATCACTAATGGACGGATTCTCGGGATACAATCAGATCATGATAGCCAAAGAAGACCAACATAAGACAACCTTCACTTGTACATGGGGGACTTACTCCTGGAATATGATGCCATTCGGCTTAAAGAATGTAGGAGCAACATACAAAAGGGCCATGACATTAATCTTCCATGATATGATTCACAAAATTGTCGAAGATTATGTTGATGACATTCTAGCTAAATCCAGAAAAAGAAAAGATCACATAGCAACCTTAAGTGCCATTTTTGACAGGCTGGAGGAGTACAAAGTCAGATTAAACCCAAAGAAGTGCATCTTTGGTGTACAATCAAGAAAATTGTTGGGATACATAGTGTCAATGAGAGGTATTGAGGTAGATCTAGCAAAGGTAAAAGCAATCCTTAAGATGGAGGCACCAAAAACATTAAAGCAATTGAGAGGTCTCCAAGGCAGGCTTCAATCTATTTGAAGATTCATAGCACAACTGGCGGACAAACAGAACCCATACTCTCACCTAATTCACAAGGGAGTAGCGTACAAATGGGATACCAAGTGTGAAGAAGCATTCAATAAAATCAAAGAATATTTGCTTACACCACCGGTCCTAATGCCACCAATCCCAAGAAAACCATTAATTCTCTACGTTTTAGCAACAATAGCAACCCTTGGAGCTCTCCTAGCTCAGCATGACAAAAATGGAACAAAAGGGGCCATCTATTACATCAGCAGAACAATGGTTGGACATGAGCTAAACTATTCATTCATCGAGAAAGCATGCCTAGCAGTAGTGTTTACATCATAAAAATTCAAACATTACATGTTGGAACACAAAATAAAACTCTGAAATATGCCCCTTAATTTTTTCCTTTGAATTCTCGATGTTTCCACAACACAAACCAACACTACACCAAATGTTAATATTAGATCCCAAAAGATATCCAACTTGAAAGTAACCTTCACCAAGAAAGTTCACCAAGATCCTATTAAAGGCGAGGTGATAGCTTGTGGTGATGGGATTGTTAGCAATAATCTGAACTCGAAATACTAAGCTGGAAGTAAATGATAAAACTCAATGCCAAGAATGTGCACACAAGATACCTTTGAAGGCGAGGTGCTAACATATGGCAGAGTAAGAATTACAAAACTAAAATAACTAGGTGGTGAACCAGCCATGAAAGAATTTTGCACTTCCACTAAATCAGTGGGGGGAAAGAGATTACAAAAAAAACTAATTCATTTGTTGTGGTGGGCATCCACTCGTGAGTGGGAATTCACCACTTTTCAGTGGGTACAAATGAGAGAATTAACAAGTTCTTTTTCCACATTGACGGTAAACCATTCAAGGGTTACAAATGTGATAATTAAACACAAATAAAGCAGTAATAAATGGACTGAAACAATACTACTGTTATCAGCCTTACAATGTAGAGAACTACTGCAAATTACAAGTGTTTTCAATAGAATCAAAGTACAACTGATAGAAGATGATCCCTCTTTATGATACCCTTCTGAATTATTGAAAATCAAACCAAAATCTAAACCTTAAGCAATCTGATTTTTCGAACCAGCAAACTGAAAATAAACAACCAACAAACATAAATTCAATCAAATGCTCACAACTTCATCAATATACCTTTGAATGGAATGAAATGAAATGCAAAGGATCTTTGGAGGATAGGTGCCTAAGTTGCAACACTGAAACCGCATCAAATTCCCTTCAATTATTTGGCACAAACTTCAATACTCTACTGAATGGTACGACCTGGCTGGGAGGGTCGATTTTGCATTATAAAATTAAATACTTTGAATTAAATTCTGCTCTTCTGTGGGAAGGGGTGCCTATGTACTAGGAATCAATTTCTTCAATACCTAGAAGCACATAACAATTATACAAAAAGTTGTTAATGAAAACCTCCTTCAACCATGATATGACCAGCAAACACAATTCTGAAAATTATTATCAAAAAATTCAAAATCTTCAACTTTGAAGCTCAATGTGCACTTATGGATGAAGCACACTCTCAATCCACCATCTAGGGAACCATAGTTTCAAGCCCGAAGAATGGAGTCAAATTGCTAAGCTTCCCCTTAACCAGGTTTTGAATTCAATCCAGTAGTATTTTGTTATATTTTTCCAAAGATCATCAGCTCTTCAAACAACAACAATATATAAGTTTCAATTGGAAAATGAAATACTTCAAATTCCAAGAAGTCGAACCACTTCAACTTCCAAGAGGGATGCCACCTTTAAACATTTACTTTTTGAAATAATAAAACATTATTCAACTTTCCTTTTAGGCGCCCATTTCCAAATTGCAACAATAAAGAATTTATTTAAATCATTAAATGATCAACATGACCCCTTAATGACCCCTCTTTAAAACAACATGAAGTTATTAAGCCTAGGCATGGGGTACAACTAAAAAACATGAAATTGACTAAGTATAAACTTAGTCCATTGAGATAACCAAAGTCAAACTGAAACTGAAGGTTAGTAAGATGAATTGAGCCGAACTGCTGATGATGCCACTGCCAAAATTAGACTTACTAAAAATAGCCAACTGCTATAAATAGTAAGTTCACATCAAAACAATAGAAATCCAAACTAAACACTAAACTGCTGCTAGACAGATACTGCCAAAAGATAGACTTGCTAAAAATAGCAAACTGCTTTAAATAGTAAGTTTGCACAACATCCTTTGAACGCCAACTAAGCAGTATCTGAAAGTGGAAACCCTAATTTGCACAACTGAGTAGCCTACGGATTCTCAGAAATAGGCTAAATCCAAATGAAGAGCGTATGGCCAAAATGGGGACATTACAAACTCATCACCAAAATCGACCCTCTCAAGTACTTACTGTCAAAGGCAATGCTCATTGGAAGAATGGCCAAATGGGTGATGATATTATCCAAATATGACATTGAATATGTGGAGCGGAAAGCAATCAAAGGCCAAGTCATCGCAGATTAGCTTGAAGAGGCACCAATCTATTCAGAGAATCCTCTCGTTTCAGAATTTTGAGATGAATCCATTTTTAATCTCAACATAGCCGACCACTAGAAACTCTACTTTGATGGCTCATACACACAGCATGGATCAAGAGCCGACATCTTCTTTATCACCCCACAAGGGGATTGCATACCAAGGTCCTACAAACTAGCATTTCCTTGCACCAATAACATTGCAGAATACGAGGCTTTAACCATAGGTCTCAGAATAGCAATGCAGTGGAACATTATAGCTCTTAGAGTATACAGAGACTCTCAATTGATAATAAACCAAGTGAATGATGAGTACCAAACTAAAGACGATAAGCTCACTCCATACAAGAAACTGGTGGAGACTCTTAAAGAATCCTTCATCGAAATTACATTTGAGCAGATTCCTAGAGCCAACAACAGAGTAGCAGACACCATGGAAACAATTGGGTCCCTACTGGACATTCCTCACAATGTCACAAAATATGGATTCCTGATAGAGCAGCTTCTTGTGCCCGCATTCGAGGTACCAGAATCAAAATTCGTGTGCGAAATCGTTGGTCCCGGTGATCCTTGGTACCACGAAATTTATACATACCTTCAATAGGCATCATACCTATCGGCTTACCCTCAACCCTAAAATGAACCTTTGTCAAAAAGGCATCTTGATTCGTCATCCTAGGAGATACCCTGTATTGTAGGAGCATAGAAGGAACCCTACTACACTGCTTAAATGCTAAGGAGGAATTGACCGCTCTAACTAAAGTACATAACGGTATCTATGGTTCACACTCGAGTGGAATGACCATAGCCAAGAAACTGCTAAGGATGGGGTATTATTGGCCTACAATGGAAAGAGAAGCACATGACTATGTCAGAAGGTGTCTACAATGTCAGTAGCATGGGGACCTCATCCATGCTCCAGCTCAAGGACTTCATCCCATTGTCACACCGTAGCCCTTTTCGCAGTAGGGACTCAATCTCATTGGAAAAATCACTCCCACTTCATCTAATGGACACATGTTCATCATAACCACCATGGAGTAATTTACTAAGTGGGTGGAAGCCATACCCATGATGTATATAACTAGGAAGAAGATATCAAAATTCATCCTGAACTATCTCATTTTGCGCTACGGTGTCCCACAAGCCATTATCTCAGATAATAGGACACCATTTAAAAATCAGGATGTCTGCAACTTCTATGAAAATTTCAAAATCCAACATCGCTTCTCCACCCCATACTATCCCCAAGGCAGTGGCCAAGTAGAAGCTACAAACAAGACCATTCTAAAAATCCTCAAGAAAACAGTCAATGACACAGGTCATGACTGGAATTTGTAGCTTAATCCTACCCTTTGGGCCTATTGAACTAGCATCTGCACACCTATCAGCACTACCCCTTTCTCCCTAGTCTACGGATCAGAGGTAGTACTCCCCATTGAGATCGAGCTCCCATCACTCATGATATCACTACAAAACCTCACCATGGATGAAGAGTACCGAGTATCAAGACTAAATGAGCTAGAGCTATTGGATGAGCGGCGTATGGATGCTCTAAATCATTTGCAAGTCTATCAAAATAGACTCAAAAGGAGCTACAATAAAAAAATCAAAAGTAGGACTTTCCAAGTCGGAGAACTGGTATTAAAGGAGAATCAGAAGAATGTCCCAAACCCAAGTAGAAAGGAAAATTTGAACCCAATTGGTTGGGACCATTCGTTATCACAACAAGTTATAAGTCAGGGGCATATCAGTTATTAACACCCGAAGGGGAACCTCTGCAAGAGACCATGAATAGCTCTCATCTCAAAAAAATTTATGCCTAAAAATTTCAAGGTATAGAACCAAAAAATAAAAAAAAATCAGAAAATGTCTTGAAAAACGGTTACCTTGGCGAAAACCTGGCAAACAGGCATCTTGGTGACAACAAAAAAATAAAAATAAATCCAAAAAATTAGAAAAAGGATTAAAAATAGTAAAGAGAAAAATCGTCCTCTAGTGAAAACCACTTCGGTGGCACTTTGGACAAGTACCTTGGTGAAAACCTGGAAAAGAGGCACCTTGTGTAAATAAGCACTTTCCATCCACCAAGATCTTTACGGCTTGTTCTGCATCATCCATCCATTATGTTTCCATCATCCATCACTCATCTACCCGCATCTGCATCATAGCTTGGTCCTGTTTTCGTATCATGATCCCTCCTAGTACTACTCGGCCCATCCTCAAGGTCAGTTTGTCCTGCCTTTATCGGAGTAGTCTATTATATCACGCTAGGGGAATGTTCTTATTGGATCGGATTTGTGTATATCCTTAAAGTCCTAAAATCAGAAAATCCAAAAACATCAAAACATTAGAAAATCCCAAAAACAAGTCAAAAAGTCAAAAACAAAGTCGTCTTGTCAAACTATGAGTCTCTGAGCCTTGAACATAGGCAAGGTTGATCTTTGATCATCCCCCGAGACACTTAGGTCAGTCCCTTAGGAGTCTATCATAATAAACTGACATCTCATCATGTATATCGTCATCTGTAAATCGGTCAAGTCGTCAGTCAAACTACGTGGTCTCTGCGTGTATAACGTAGGAAAGGCTAATCTATTGATCAGCCCCCAAGGCCCCTAGGATAGGTCTTTAGGTTAGTCTCTTGGATAAAATATTAGAAAACCCCAAAACATTTGTAAAATCTCAAAAATACCAAAAACAGCCTCAAAACATTGCAAAAAATGATCAAAAACATCCAAATATTTGAAAAAACTCATCTGTCTCATCTCGCTTTCACCCGTAATAACATCACTCCTAATAAACAATCACCATCCTTAACCTTTGGTGAAACAATCAGAAACAAGTCTAGCTACTAAAAAGTGAAAACCCAAAATGTTAAGTCTCAGGTCTAAGCCAGTACGTAAGCAAGTCGGTCAACTCTTGGTGTCGGTAACCTATCATCCATTTGGTCCCATATCAATCATTTGAAAGAATGCTTTGGATAAACGAAATGGTGTTCCGCCATCCACTAACATGTCCTAGGATGTATCCTTCCTACAATGGGCATTATCTTTTGGCAATAGTTTCGGTTCCTATCCTTGAAAACACATTCCTTTTTGGTTAGTGGTATTGAAGAACATCGACTTGCTTGTTTACTCTGTCTTTGTCTTTTTATTTATCTTATTGTGCTCATTCCAAGGAATTCTCAATGATATCCGAACATAGGATTTAGAGAAATAGGAATGGGGCAACGATCATTATCCTTTGTCTATTGTGCTTGTTGGACATTGTTGCAATATAACTTGGCGAATACTTGCTTTGTTAGAAATGTATGGAGGATGTTTTGGGCAGCTTGTTGACTATTGCATTGATAGGTTATACGTTTCCGCATTTTGGTTTGAGATGTTTGAAACTTCTAAATTACATCCTAACAAGGTTTTTGTATGTCAAGTGTGAACAAAAATGCTCCTATCTGTTTGTCAAGTCAAAGTCCATCACACTAGGTACAATGCCATCCTGGTTCTCTATACCTCGATGCATCGTACCACATGTGTTATCAAACATAAGGAAATTGGCCCTTTGAAAATCCTAACTCCTCGGCAAGAAATCATTATCATTTGCATATTCATCATCTTGTGACTTGTTGAAATGTCTTCTTCTCCTTCATCCCTTCTTGCTCATCACGCTAACAATGTACTATGATAGTTATCATCAATTATCATCATCGATCCTGCACACACAAATCATCAACATATTGCATAAACAACATCATATAGGAAACACATGCATTGCATCTTCATATAAAGGTGTTATCATAAGCATTTTTCATAAATAAGTACGTTCATGTTTCATCACATTACATCTATTTTTCCATCCATTGCATTCATCACATAAACCATTGCATAAAATTCATTTGCATGGAACATTTCATAAACCATACCATATTACCACCCACCACATAAACATAATAGGTACAAGAGCATTATAGATAATTCATTGCATTATAAACATACATATTCACATCATAAAATCATCTCCCACATTACGTTCATTTTGCATAAAGCATCATCATACCACTTTGCATTTTCATATCATTTCATATATCACATCATATCATAATAAATGCATCATATACATCCCACTATCATCAAACATGTTTAGGATAATATGCATTTTTTATTCTTAGCATCATAAAACCATCTCATTTATATCATCAATACATACATATAAAACACGACCATTGCATTCATATTGCATCATACATAATCATAAAAGCATACATATTATCCACTAGTCATCCATATCATATAGAACACTTCATAAATAATCATATAGCAATAATTTTTCACATTTCATTCCATACCATTATAGAACATTCAAAGCATAAAAGGAACATAAAAATCTATTACATTCAGAATGCATATCCATCCATAATCATTTTATATAGGCATGATTCACATATCATTTCATGTATACACCATAGATCATTTCCATATTATTTTGCATATCATTTACATCAACATAAACAAATCACCATAAAGATTACATCATCCATCCATTCATCTCCATATCATGAATCAACAACATAATATAGATCTGTTAGTCACATAACCATTACATAATGCATACATCATCAGAAGAAAATGCATAAATAAATGATACACATCACATCGTGTCAAAATCATCATCTCATATATATATATATCATCATCATCAGATAACTGTCATAGTACAAAATAATCAGATCACTATACATGTATGTCAATCAGTACAAAAAGGCCCATTGGGCTATAAAAAAGGAGCCCATATGACACAAAAAAAAATATATCATCTCAATCAAAAGGAGGCCTAACCCTCCTGTCTTCTGCCCTCGCCTCTATCACCATGACCCTCTGTGGTTTGTGACTAGTCCGCTGCAAGTAGTCTGGAGCCTGCGCTGCTCTGGGTATGGCCTGATGATAATGCATATGATAATAATCTGTCTCCTGGACAGCCTCCCTGTAGGAGCGAAGTTATACTATACTTTGAGAGGAGGAGGCTACCATGCTCTCCAACTGCTATCTTCGGCCCATCTCTGCGGCCGCCTGAAGCTCTGCGGCCTACCTCTGTAATATGGCCTGATCCCTCTCAGTTTGGGCCTAATCTCTCTCCCCTATTAAGGTCTGCACCTGGGCCTACAGTTGCGCAATCAATGCATCTCGGGGATCTTCCTGCCCTGCTGGCTATACTCATGGAGGCTGCACCTAAGGCTCCACGTGAGGTTGATCCTCACCCTCAGCTTGTGGTGGTGCATCCACCTGGTCCTCCTGCCTACTTGGCACCTGCTCCTGATCTTGCATCAGAACATCAATCTAAGGTGGCTGAACTGGCTAGACTGGGGCTCTACCTCGCTGATCTTGTTGATCCCCATCTCTCCATCCTTGTTCTCCCCCTTTTCCCCTCGCTCGTCGTCAAGCAACAACTGCTCCTGGAACTGTCAACCATAGGGGAGGCCAGAACCAATCCCTGTATGCCTGTGTAAGATCTGGATCTGCAAGCCCCTGATCGTAAACCCATGGCCGAGCCACCAACTATCTAAAGTTGTCAACGACCTCCAAAGTAGGAATGTATCGCCCCCATGAAGCCTGTGATATAGTGCAAGAAAACATAGCCACATAGTCATCGTCGGGCTGGTCCTGTGACTCGCTGAACTGATGTTGCACGTGCTTTGGCAAGTATCTTTCCACCATCGTGTTCTCTCGCCCCTACATGAAGCGGTCCTGGCGGGCAAAGAAGATCTGCTCTACATTGTCGGCCCATCCGGGCTAACCAAGGTATGGATGCCATGTAAACACTGTCATCTCATCCAGGACCCTCCTCCAGTAGGGAATCATGTGCTCGCATGTGTGTGTAAAGGACACACCACCTCTGTAACGCTATATGAGGGGATCATCAGGCCCCATTGGTATTGGAACAACGCGTGGTCAGAGAACGGTGATGTGCTCCCACGCCCATACGTGGAGGAGTGTAACACCTGCCCCTAGTGCTCTGCCAGCATGATACACGTACTTGTGAAGATCCCTGTAAAGAGAAGCTAGAAGAACGGGCCCCCAAGCATAACGAATTGATCTGTCCCGAACCATCCGCTCCCAGCAAAGTCCCCAGCCAGGACTAAAATATTAGCCTCGTTGGTCTGAGGCAACGAGACTTGAAATAATCGACACAACCACCAAATGAAACGGTGATGTGAGGGTCCTATGCCACTCCAGCTCTATTTGGCCCTCACAAATCATAACCTCATCTATGTCAAAGACTAAAAAACAAGCATCCCACCTGACATCCATATCAAAAATAATGCGTCGAACATGAATTGACAATCTCAGGATGTGCCACACGTCCTCTAAGGTGATGGTGGCCTCGCCAGTAGGAAGGTGGAAGGATGAAGTCTCGTTGTGCCATCTTTCAACAAGCGCGGACATCATCCCAAGATGGGTGCGTATGGGCACTGCGTATGCAATGTGCCACAACCCCATGGCTCGTAGTCGATCCTAATCCCTGTCACTGAGATCTCGCAAGTAACTAGAGATCCCTCGAGATCTGTGCCCTTGGGAATACAACTCCCTTGCCGCGTCCTGCATCAAGGAAGGTCACCATGTTAAATTTTTTGAAAAATTTCATTCTGAACGTCCAGGAAACCATCCTAGTGTCGCTACCTGTGAAGGCGTCGCAGTTTGAAATTTTCAAACTACGACGTTGGAGGGTTAAACTCCAAAAGAGTATCGCCATGGTGCACTTTCCTTCTGAGTGGTGCAGTTTGCAAAGATTCCTATCTAAAATGGCACCGCCGCGTCGCACTTTGAAATGACTCTGTTGGCCATGACATCAACGTCGGAGTTTGAAGCTTGTTGCCAAACTCCAAACTCCATCGCCGAGGTGTGATTTCTCGATAGTAGCCTAGTTTGGCATACCGAGTGGCATAGTTTGTTTCTTGAGCAGTGCTATATAGTGCCGCTGCAAAGGAACTAGTTTTAAATGCATTAAATGAACATAAAAAGCAAGAAATAAAGCTCAAGGATCACTTACCAGTGCCCCAATGCTAGGTGGCCGCTGGTATGTCTGGATTGACTCAGAAATGTGCATTGGGAGTTGTCGCTAGGCCATATCATCAGGAGGTCAGAGCTCAAATCACTGAATTGCTAAGGGGCTGTGTGTGAAAATGAATTGAAAGTGGCTTTAGGGTTTTTTTGATCCTGTTTGACTATCCTCCTAGGATTTGGAACCCTCGAACCCATTTTTGTCCAATTGAGGCCTGTTTTACATCGTTTTATTGTGTTTAGACACGTTTTTGGCCTCCTGGAGCCTTTCTGGACCTGTCGAGCACCTTGTCCTCTTTTGTCACAAGATCCCCCAAAAAATTGAAATTTTTGTCCAATCTCTTGAGGGGGCAATATAGTGGCATGTTTTCTCTCACCGAGCAGCAGTGGGGCAAGATTTTTAAAGTGATTTTTTTTTGGCTTTGATCGAGATTGTTTATTCTTTGAACCAACGCAATGAGTGCATTGCTTCAAAGAGGGGAAAAATGTAGACATGTAAAATGTACTAATTGACATTGGACATCGGATCCTGACTACTAACATCGCTTCATCTTGAATCATCCTTTGGTCTAACCGTTTAATCAAATTCCCTTATTTGATTAAATTCATCATTATTTCCTCTCTTAATTAAATAAATCAATTATCTAATTAAGTCATTCTCTCTCAATAATTAAATTAACCAGTCTGATTTAATTATCCCCATTTAATTGAATAATTAATTTTATTTGATTAAATCTCTAAAGTATGTCTATTAAATTAAATAAATTAAAACCTTATTTAGTTTAAATCTAACATCATCCCTTTTAATTAAATAAATAAATAATCCTTATTTAATTAATCCCTTACCACTTCCTTCTCATATTTGATTTAAATAAATCCACAAATTTAAGTCAGATAGGTCACATCATTTAATCCCTTCATTAAATTAATTAACAGGTTGATTGATTTAATCTCATTTCATGTCCCATCCTCTAGCTTTTCCCACTTGCACATGAAAATAGATTTAATTGATTTATTAAATCTCTATTTTATTCATCAAAGCATCTTTTAAGGAATATTCCCCAAATTTGAATTCAAAATCCAAGTGGGATAAGTCCTTCCAACAAGGCATTTACTCCATCTTACATATCCTTTTCCTTGAGCCAAGTGGCATTCAATGCATTCTTCCTTCCCTCTTACATGTCATTTCAACAAATTCAAAATTCAAATATATGCATTTATTGACACATTCTTCAAAACTTGCACATCCTCCATCTATTCACAAGTTGACAAGTGGCACTTTTCCATTGGCTAATTCTTAGTCCCACATTGATCTATTTTGGGAATTCCTTCATATTCTCATTCTATAAATAAAAGGCTAATCCTTCATATTGATCATCCACAATTTGAGTAAACTTACCATGCTCAAATCATTAGCAATTCTCATACATTATCATTGAATCTTAGCTAGGTTATGCAAATTTTTCTATTGGAGCATTCATCAAGCATCAACAAAGTGGATCAAATCTCTTCATCAAATCACCATTGCATCATTGGAGTTGGGAAAGGGCCAATTTCACATCAAATTAGCACCAATTCCCTCAAGAGATTAGGAGTTTTTTTGCTTTAGAATAGGATTTGATATTCTTTTAAATTTCATTGTGTTCTTCATTTCATATTCTATCTCTTTTGCTATTCAAATGAATTTCTTGAGGAATCCTTGTTCTTGCTTTCATTTTATCATCTAATGTGTTTGTTCATGTTGTTTTGCAGGTATTAGGATTGGGGTTCGACAATGACCAAAAGCCTTCTTTTCATCTTGTGTAGTAGGATTTGTTCTAGTGTATTTAACTTTAACAGCTTCTAGAACATCAAATCCTAACGAGGCCAAATAACCTTCCATTCTAAATTTCCAATAGACAAAGTTTGTGCCATCAAAAATAGGTGGTTTGTTTAGATTTTCCATAACAAACAACACTCCAATACCAGGGACCATTAAGCCGATTAGGCTTGTTAAATCAAGAGTTTGGCTCTAATACCACTTGTTGGAGTGGTGAAGACACTGAGAGGGGGGGTGAATAAGTGTCTTAAGTTAATTTTTGCCTTTAACAATCTTCAAACAATGTATGCTTTTAATATTTTCAATGATTAAAACATTCATGAATTGAATGCAATCATAAAATTGAAATGAGAAACATTAAATCAATTAAACACATAATATCATCATGTCAAGACGACAAGATTATAACACTATTTTTTTCCTGAGTGGAAAAACTTCATGGGGCAAAAAAACCACTGAAAAAAATTGTCTTGCTGGCTTATTAAAATTTGAATCTCACTTATTACAAGCCTCACTAGCGAAAGGTCATTTTTGTCTCACTGACTTGACCTTATCATTGCATGTTTTAATAATATAGAAAAAACAAATTCAATACATAGGGTTGCTCTGTTTCGCTGCATAACCAGCTTTTTCACAAACAATACATTAATATTTGAAAACTCATAATGGAGTCTTCAAAACTATTAAATGTATTTTTTTACAATTTATCTTGCATTGTGATTCCAAATATGTTCTCAACAAAAATGTCTCTCTTTTTAAAAGAACAACAGTTATAGTGTCAAATAATACTGTATTTATAATGTCTTTAAACCATCATACTCTTCCTTTGAAAAAAAACTTTTAGTTACCAATTGATTGTGTACAGAGACATAAAAAACTATTTCTTGAAGATAATTGTATACAATGACATGTAGCCTACACATTACTACTTTTGACAACAAAAATAATTATGAACCACATTGTCTCTTTACCCATTGTCAAAGATAAACCGAAGCCCCAAAAATCATACAAGGGTTTTGAAGAAATAGGCATCATTAACCTCTAAAATAGCAAAACCATTTCCTTAACAAATGCACATTGAATAAACAAGGATTTCTACATTCTTTTGGAATCATTGTTCACAAAATACAGTTAATCAATGATACCATGAATCTCAACAAAACTGCCGACATCATTAACATTGAAGGATTTAATCAAACTGGTAACTACCTATCAACAATAAATAATTAGAAGATATTACCTAAAAATGTAGCCTGAAAGAAACTACCTCTTCTTTACTTAGTGACAGTTTGAGCAATGTCTTATCTAAGAGATACCAACATCATCACCTACAAACCCTAGCTCCTCAAGCATTTTTGCCTCATGATAATCAACAATAATATTTGTTTTTCACATGTTAACCCTATTTTTTACCAAGCCCTAATTATTTTCCATGTCATAAAATAAATATGCATTGATACCTTTGACATTTTCTTGCCAATAATATTGCCTCTTTTGAAATATCCTTGTTGCCGATATCAAAACACTATGATTACCATGCAAACCTTTATATGCATGTATTAAACCCATGACCAATATAAATGATTCAAGTTTTGTAAAATCCATGGTCTCCAAAATGTCATGAATAAGAAACACATGAAGTGCTCCCTTTGATAAATATGCATTATAAAGTATTGTTATGGCTAAAAGCCTAGCATTAAAAAATCAATAGAACACTCCTTTTATTTTTCCATAAAAACCACATTAGTACTAATATGTTTCCATGAAACCTTGCTCCAAATATTTGACACAATGCCAAATGAAAATTTCATCAGGGTCAACAATATTCAAATAATGACGTGGACAACTAAAAAAATTTGAGGCAAAAGAGTAATATTTGAAGTAGCATCATGGATTTTTTGGATGTCATTTCGTATTCATTTGGAAGTTTTATACAATTATGGTGATTCCCTTCTTCTAGTGTCAATCTTTACCTTTTTTTGTTCTCTTTGCCATTTCTCATTATATTTTAAGTTTTACGTTTTAAATTGGAATAATCTCATGACATATCTATTTTCAATATTTCCATCATATTTATAACTAGATATTTTGCTTAAAATAACACAAAGGGATTTAACAAGGAAAATTCCACTTTAATTTTTTGTTTTGTAAGGTGTTCCATAGATTTTTTTGTTTCAAGTCAAGTCAAACGATTGATGAAAAATATTAGAAAATTCCAAGAATAATATATATCAAAAAATTAGATATCATTTTATAAGAAGCTTCTAAATATAGTAAACATCCCCGCAAACTCCAAAGCTCTATCTTTCTAATATCAGGTGACAACATGCCTCATTCTTCTCTTTCCATGTTAAAATTATTATTCATAATTTCAGGTTTTATTTCCTAAATTACTAGCCTTGTTGATTTAGCAATCCTAGCTCAAAATATGTTGAAATAGGTTGGATATAAGGCTCTTTAATCCCTATTTATTTATTTTTCATTTGATCTAAATACCGTGTACTTTAAACAAAGATAACTTATATGTTTATCTTTTAGTGCTAAATTATTGATTGAGAAGATGGTAGTTGTGGGATTTAATGGAAAGTAAGCAATTACCATACTATTTATAAAATTAGGAAGTGAGTTGATCCTTTATGATATCATCCCTATTCCATCCTTTTAATTAAAATTTGATATTAATGGAGTCAGGTTTTCTTAGGCATGATGTGTGTGAATTTGAGAACAATTTTCCTCTATTTAAGAGAATATATAATCCAAAGAAGTATCTTGTAGTGCATAAGGTTTGATTGAGTGTGTTATATGGTCTATGGTGGATGCAGTGTGATGGTACATACAAGAACAAGTGTCACTTATATAGAATATTATTGTTCTTTACACACATGCCTCATTTTTCTTAGGAAAAATAATGACCATTTTTTTATATTTTCTTATGCCTTTCTATTTTGTTTCCTTTTGTATCTTGATTTCATTAGTATTGATATTTGTACTTCTCATTTTTATCTTGTTAGAGCATTGAGGATTTATTTGTAGGCATTGCCATTGTGAGTTTTCCTAAAACATTGACTTTCCTTAGAAGTAAACTATCTTTTCTCATAGCCCTTTTTCAAAGTTTCGAGGTTTCTTTTACTTTTATCCCATCCAACTTATGGTCAAAGGTAAATTTGAACCCCAAACTTCATTAGTAGTAGGTTTTTGGTCATAACCCCAACCTAAACCCTTATCTCTATAATAATGGTGCTTTCTTCTCATGTGTATCTGAGCTTTTCAATAATTTGTGATTCATTTCAATCACTTTATTGTCAAGTTGGTAAATTTTGAGCTCTATTACCTTCACCTCTTCCCTAAGAATAAATTATTGAAGTAATTTTCATATAGTTTTATTGATTGCATTGGTTATTTATATGAAGAGTATTGATGAGGCGTGGTTTTCTACATTATGGTTTCATGTGTATCTCCGATAGGTGTTTGTATTTTATTTTAAGATAGGGTCCCATTCCCTTCTAGGTTCTACTTTATCTTTAGTTTTACTATGTGTACCTAGTTATTAAAGGTTTTTCATGTGTTTTACTTAAGTTTTTGGTTATTATTATTTTCTCCCACTTTTAGGGTTTTATTTGGGAGATTTTAGGGTCTTCTCAAGTATAATTTATCTTTTCATATATTTTTATCTCCATTGTGATATAATTATTCCTCTACATTTTTGTTATTTTTTCATGGCATCATCCAAACCATAGTTACAAGTCTCGTCTTTTTTCATATTTTTCTCCAGTATATCCAGATTTGGATTTTGTCAAGGTTTCCTTTTATTTTATGATACATTTTTTAATGTGATCACAACACAAGAATGTTCCCTCATCAAGATAGGAATTGCAAGGTTGTGAATGTCTAGGTACCTTTTTCAACAAAGACTTTCAAAGTAAAAGTTTTGGAGAATATATTATTGAATTTCTTGATTAATACATTCCATGAAACCCTATTTTCATGATCCTTTACTTTTCTTTGTTTATTGGACTTGATCTTGTACCTATCTCTTATTATTTTCCTCTAATCATTAATTTCAAGGCATCCTTAATTTATGATCACTAATATTTTTAGCCTTGCTCTTTTTCAGTTCATGAGTTAGATCTTCTACTTACTCAAGATTTTTGGATAAAGGTATTAGACCATCCCCAATTTTGATACTTTAAATCATTTATTTTAAGATCAAATATGTGTACATACCTCTATTTATTCATCTTTTGGTAGGTCTTAAGGAATGTCCTTGATTCCTAAAAAATTTACTTCTTAATATTCTCAAGTTTGACTATTCAAGTATGCTTTTCTTTATTTGCTTTTATAGTTTGGGTACATGGTATGCCTGACTTTAAAACTCTAACACTTTATATTAGTTTCCCCCTTTTTAGACTCAAAATTTTAGGTTTTCCCTTCTTTCTTTCCCTTTGGTATGTTAGGGGAAGTCCTAACTCTTTAGCCCCAAAGGGTTGAGGTAATTAATATCTTGGTTTTAATAGTTTAACTTTCATAAAGTTTTATTCCTTAATATTTACTAATCTTTTATCATTTTTTGGGCTTTCTAGCTCATTATCCCTTAAGAACTAATCATCCTAAGATCTTTTAGTCTATTTCCCCAACTATTTTAACTAAAATATATGTTAATCCCAAGGTTTTCCTTTTGTTGAAACCTCAACTAGTCCCTAAAATCTTAAGCTTCTCAAAAAAATGCATTCAAGGATTCTAAAGCATACTTGCTCTATATTGTTTATCATTTTTGGACTCTAGGTCTCTCCTTTGATGTTATGATTTATATTTATTAAATTATTAAAATTATTTTCTCCAACTTATCTAATGGTCATTTTTCTTTCTTGAAATTATCCATGAAAGGAGAACAACTAGTTGTAATATAGGGGGATTCGCTACTCACAAGTTCTCTTCACTCAAAGTGCCTCACGAGGTGAATTGCCCTATACTACCTCAATGGACCAATGACGAGAGTTTCAAAATCTAAAAGAGCAAGTCACAGAGATTCTCTAGACAAATTGACAAGCTCTCGGCCAAAGGACAACAACGCAGAAAACGGACGACAACGCGATGCGCTAACATCCTAGAGGTACGTTCACGTCTCGTACAAAATAGAGAATGAGAATCTCTCAGAAAATAGCAAAGTGAATGCTTCTATCTGGTTGCTAAGAACTCACAAAATATAGGGAAGTAACAAAAAGTGATAGAACTGAAACAAAGAAGTAGAGATGACAAAGATAATGAGAAGAAAGGAAATACTTATGACCGTGTGAGTGATGAAGCTTCCACCAAACAAATGTCTTCAAAACCTGCACACAAGAGGGAGAGAGAAATTGTTGGGTGGCTGTATAGGGGCCTACCTCAGTCAGACCCCGTTTTGGTGTTCCCACCTCCAGGGACAGCCAGATAGATAGAGAGAAAAAAGGAAATGAAGTAAATAGCACTAAAGCACTACAAAACAGTGTTATGCTACTCAACCAAGTAATAGAGGAGAGGAGTGAAAGCTTACCGCCTCCACCAAGAGCGCTCAAGGCTAATGGGGGAGAAAATGAGAGGAACTCAATCCTTTGCTACAATGGTGTTTTTGTTCCACACTTGCTCTACTGAAGTGGTGGAGTGTTGATGTTGTTGTTGTGAAGTGTAAAGTGTTTGGAGATTGAAGAGATGGTGAAGAAGCTGCTTAGAGTTTGTGGAGCTTGTGAATGAAGTGGAGAAGATCTTAGAGAGATGCATAGAGATGTGTAGAAGATGGTAGAAGATGAAATGCATATGGAAGGAGTGAATTTGAAGGGGAGATGAAGAAAACGGCCATATTCGGGTCAGTTGGCTGAGGAGGGTGTTACAAATCAACCCCCAATGGGAATTGTAACACCTTTGCAAGCTCCAGACATGAGAATCTGTTAGGGACGTAAGCATGCCACATGGAGTTATGCGTGCTGCATGGGAATCCTCGACAAAAATGCCTCCATCAACGCTCAAAACAGGTGCCAAGTGTGTTGCAAGCAACAGGCTTGGTTTTCTAAGGTGGACAAAGGAAAAAAGGGGAATTGCACATAGGGTGCAAATTTGCTCTTATACACTAGCTAAAGAAATGAACTACAAATATAAATGATACCATCATTATTTGAAGATGTTCTCCCCATGGAATGACATAATAGAAATAGACATAGGACCTATAAATATAAAATATTTATTATAGAGGGTACAAAAATAAGGATATAAAACCTTTGAGGCCTTATACATGGCCCCAAGTGGATTAGTCAAGGTGCTTGAATTCTCCAACTCCTTGTAATCATCAAAGCTAGTATTGTCTTGTTCATAGAGGTATGACTAGATGAGGATACAATTATTTAGGTATGCTCACCACACTATCCTAGATATTAATATAGATGTGATAGAGAGGCTCTTTGGCTTCCCAAATATGTACAAAATGGAAAAGTAGACATGAAATAGGTACATAATGATGCAATACAAGGATGGGGGTCTTTTCAAACAACCCCTCCAGGTAGCCATAGCACAACATACATTTTCATCCCACAACTCTCCCTCTCTCTTCTATCTTTATATGAAAATTAGAATTCATAAGGACACTACTTAGGAATGTTGGAAATAGGATGCCATTTAATTGCAATCCTAAACATTATTTATTTCATGTATCTCCTAAGTCCTTGGAAAGTGCTCTCAAACACTAGGATTAGAAAGAGATTAATTTTGAATGAAATAATCATGTTAATTGACATTTGTAATTAATTATAAATGATAGGAGCATGTGAGGGTGTCCAAGATGAATTCCTAAATAATAGGAGCACATGGGGCACCCACATGGAAGGTGACACTCACCTTGAGTTAAGTTAACTATTTGGAGTAAAAGATAACACTTTTGAATGCATGTAAAGATCCTAGGAGTTAGGGATTGATGTTTACATGCATGAAGTTCAGTTCAGTTTAGTTCAGATCAGTTCAGTTCAAAATCAGTTTAGTTTAGTTCAATTCAATTCAGTTCATTTCAATTTATTTTAGTTCAGTTATGGTTCAGTTATCTTCAGTTGCATGTAGCTATTTTCAGTTGAATGCTAGTTGACTTCAGTTGACTTGGAATGCATGACTAATGACTTGAGTTGCATGATAGATAACAGGTGAATTCATTTAGTTAATAGGGGATGACCATTCTTGCATGAATGGTGGAGAGATATGTTTCAGTTAACAGACAATGACTTGGACCCACCCTAGGCGCCCAAGTTGGATTTTTGAAGTTAACTCCTTTACATGCTAAGATATTTTAGAAGGCTAAGTTAAGTGAGCCCATTCTTGGGTGCCTACTTTGAGGATAAGCCTTGAAGATATTTAAGAAATAAAGGTTGAGTTAGTACTTCAGTTTGGGACGCCCAAATGGATGAAGGAGATGATTTGACATTGTTCTTCACGACATAACTTTACTTGCAAGAGATAGGTGTACCTTTTGTGAGATAGGGATTGAGCTTTGTAATTGTAATTATTTGGAGTTTACAAAGTTGATTATTTCCTATATATCTCAAGTAAGTTGAAGAGAGTTAGTATCAGTTTTATTTCAAGTTGTGAAGAAGATTTGGTGAAGGAAAAAGAAGCATTCTCAAGCAAGAATTGGAGTTATTGTAATCTACTTCAGAGATTAAATAATACATTGATTCTCGGTGGAGTTTTTTCCCGAAAGGGTTTCTCCATGGTATATGTTGTGTATCTTCTAATATTCTGTCTATTTCTTCTACAACCTTCTATTTTCATTCTACAAATGATAAAATGAATTAATTAGATAATCACCCACAAAGAATCTGTAACAAAGAATACATATTTAGATCATCAAGTATGATAGTTTTACAAAGTATTAAGCTACATAAACACCTCAATTTTCAACAAGGAATGCATTAGACATCAATAGAGGCATCAAATGTTTAGTAAGGAATAAAATCTGAATTGCATAAAAAGAAAATGCTTGTTTAGAATGGAAATTTTGTATCTGAAGTTTATGCATCGCATTTAGGACTCTATTTTTTAAAGTAAGTAGGTAGAACATCTTTGCATGGATAGAATAGGAAGCTCTTATGAAATAATGAATTAACAGACCATGTTATAACATAGGTGTTGTATAAGGAAAAGATGGTGTATTGCTTGTAAAGTGTGCATAGAAAGTTTGAAATCGTTCGTTCATGTCCCTATTTGATTTGGAATTATGTATGTCCTTAGTTGTTGGAAAATTTATGGACTTTTAAATATTTAAATTAGAATGTTGATAGGAAATAAGTTGATGTGATATATGTTTAAAAATTAGTGTGATGATGCATGTAGAGGAAATATACAAATAGGGTTATAGTATTTAATTCACTAGACGATAAGTGAGTGGATTTGTTTAAGATGTGTTAGGGAATTATCATAGGTAATAGAAGTGATTATAATTCAGTATCGCTATTAAGACTTATTTATAAATCAAGTAATGAGGTTCACCTAATGAAAATAATGATGTGACTAAAAATTTTCCTTGCTATTGAGCATGTCTTGTACTTGAGTTTTGGGTGAGGAACTAGGTGACTAAATTTTTTTGTGGCGTTATGAAGAGAATTTTATTTTTCTGCATCCTATGCACTGTGCATTGTGAATGATATGGTGTAGTAGTGAATCATAAATAGAGAATCTAAAACCAGTTTTCATTGTCTATGACCTTGTGAATGTAATTATTTTGTGAATGAGAGAACAAAATAAACTTTGGATAAGTGTTGAGTGTAAACCTTGTGTGGGTGTGAAATATTGCATTTCTCAACCTCTTGTATATGTTATTTACATAAAGGATGACTACATGAACGCTAGTGTGTAAAGAAAATATTGCATTATATTATAAGATAGTAAATGAATGTAAGAAGTAGGAAACCACGATTGTTTGATTGTTGTTTAAATTTTCTTATGAGAGATGTATTTATAACTGTATGGCCTGATGTGTCTGGTGTACAATATCTAACGTGCTTAGGACAATGTGGTCTTAGGTGTTGTGTAGTAGTTACTCCCTTTGGTATGGCTGGCATTAGTCACCTTGTTTTATGGTTGTGTTTGGTATGGCGCTTTTCCAAGATATGTTTAGATTTGTTTTTTGTAATGTTGAGGGCTAGCATGTTTTATTTTTTATTTTTGTATGCTAGGATTGACCACCAAACTCCATTCTTTTCATTTATTTTGTGACACTTGCCATGTTTTATTCTTTGTGGGTTGTTGAATTGCTAGCATTCTTCATGATTTAATGCTAAAAATTGATAATTTCTCTTCTTGGGTATTCTTTTTCAATCTCTTATGGTGGTCATTCTGGATTTTTGGTATTGTTCGCCCTAGTTTTAGTTGCTAAGTGTTGCTTCTATCGGGTTCAATTTGAACTTTTGATAGTGTGTTAAGGGAGAATACTGTAGAGATTGGAGCTAGTCATGTTGGGTAACTAGATGGTATTGTGTAGATTTGAATAAATGAAATGTGTTTTCATGATGAGATGCATTTGTAATCTTTTGATCGTATGGGATGCTAGAGAAAAGTGTGTTTGGGATAAAGAAGTTCACATAATATGTGTTAGTTAGATGATAATGAACTATAGATTCTTCGACAAATGATCATGTAAATTTTGTAGCGCTAATTAATATGAATGATAGTGTGGATTTATTTGGAATATGGTGTGCATTAGAAGTCATAAGAATGAATTGATATTCTTTTCCTTCTCCCTGGTTGAGACTTTACTACACTTTAAGTTTAGTGTGTCATATGAGAATGTTGAATGAAAATCTTATCCTACAAGGATGTCTGTTGGAGTGGTAGCTTTTGGTAGGTTATTGAGCGAATTGGTATGTTTAATGTAATTATTGAAAGGTGATGTATCTTGTTGCACTGTTTACGGAATGCATTCATTGTGAAAACTACGTGACGTAAAGGAAATCTTTGCTAATAATATTTTGTTGTAAGGATTAGGAAAGGTTGAAAATGAATAGGTTAGGAAATTTTTACCTATTAATGAACTCTAATCATAGGTAAGTTAGTCATGATGCTTGTATTTATATTAAATGAAAGGTAAACATTGTATTATTTAATAAATTTTAAGACTAATGTGTGTATGTTTCATTCTAACCTTGCGACTTCTAGGAGTAAGTCGAATCTTAGGGGGGAGGATGTAGTGCCCCTCCATAATTCACCTTTTTATGATGGTTATTGTTTATGTTTTCTATGAGACTAAGAGCTATTTCTTTATGATTACATGTTGACATATTAGGGTGTTAGCATACTAACCTTGTCAATGATTTATTTGAAATGATCTAAGACATGTAAATGTTTTGCATCTATGATAGCCCTTGTTTAATGTTTTTATTTGAGAATATTTGATAACATTTAATAATGACATGTTCAGATCATTTTTGTGAATATGTGATGTTCTAGGTTAGGACTTATCACATGCGTTTATGGATATGCTTATCATATTGATATACGCTTATGGATATTCTAATGACTAATGGAATAGTGGTGTTAGATGTTGAGTAGTCTTTGATTATTTTGATGATGATTATGACATGTTTATGAATATACTAGGAATAGAACATGTGTTACCTTATTTTGGATTGGTTTGTGATTATTGATGTTACGAGATGTCGTTTGATATATTATATGATGCTTTTAAATGCTATTTAGGTGTGGAGGGAAGGATGTTGTATTTCTCACTTGTGAGAACCCTACGATGTTTTGATTTCCTTGCACTAGGTATGTGATAATTATATGTATATGCAAAGACGTTTGTGTGTTGCAAGTTGCAAGTACTAAGCATTAACTCCACCTAAATTGGTAGGTCTAAGTGTGCCTTAAATCCAATGGAATAGTTGATCAGAGATAGCATTTGGTCCCCTACCCTAGCCATCATCCTTGAAGAGGATGAATATCTAGTCTGATACCTTGTCAATGTGTTAGTGTTGTCGATGGTTAGTTGGTCTTGCTTTTTGACCCTAGTTAGGGTTTAGGTAATTGTTTGGCACTTGGTTGTTTAATTTAAAATTGTTTGACATTTGATTCATTTAATTTTAAATCATTTGATAAATGTTGTTTTTGGTTAATTAATGCATTAAAATAAGTTATTAAATAAAAAGGGTGCTATGATAGATAAATATAAATATATTTATTCATAATCATGGTTTATAATAAATTAAATGTGTAATGTAATATTAAGATAAAATAAATTAGAATTATAGTGGAAAGTTATAATTAATAAATAGAAAAAATAATATAAAAGATAGAAAGGTTTTTCATGTTGCACATGCACAACTTCGAACAGATTGTCGAAAAAGAAACTAAATGTTTTTTTTTGGATTTGGTGAGATTTTATTGGATTTTTGGCTTCAAAAACAAACAACCTTCTTTTGTAAATATTTTTCCCTTTTAGAGATCATTCATTCTGTTTTCTTTCTGGGGAAGGGAAGTAAAGGGTCTCCAAAATTTCATATAATGTTGGTGTGAAAAAATGGGGATTCTAGAGAAAATTGATTCAAGGTTTTGGGAAGAAAATTTCTGTAAAATAATTTAATTCCATAATAGATTCTTGGAAGGGAGGAACGCAGAGGGATAGACGAAGGAAGGCATTGGATCAAATCTTCGTTATTTAGCGTTATTGTTTGATTGTTTGACGATTTAATTGTTTCATTTATCTTCTTAGTGCAAATATATTTTATGCATATCTTGTAATCGTTGCATTCTTGAGAAAACAATTATTTGCACCTCTTGTTTGCTTCTTGAATGTCTTAATAAATCCAGTTTGTGTATATCTTGCAACCAGTGCATTTGATGAGATAAATTTATCTTCACCTACTAAATGCATTTGCTTGAAAATTTCCTGAGCTCCTCAACAAATCCATTTTGTGCATAATCTGTAATCGATGCATTCCACAAGATATCGTCTTCTCTATAGCTAAATTGGTTGCTTGAAAATATCTTAAGCCTTTTTCAACAAATTCAATTTGTGCAGCTCGACAATCATCGCACTCCATGGGATGACATCTATTTGAGGCATTTGGTCAAATAACCCAGCCGTTTGCATTTGCATTGAGAATTTATAAGGCCCTTCCTCAGCTCTTTTAGTGCATCAAGATTTAGTTGCTTCTCATTGAGTTTTGTATGAGGCATTTTTTTTATCCCCTGCGTATTATACTCATTTTATATTTGGTATACTGCTTATGGCGCCGACTTGCTTCTCCCTAGCCGTTTACTCTGCTTTGTAAGCCTATTTAGCAATTCTTATATATGTGTGCACCCGGTTATCATTTTCTCCCATGAGATGATATCTATTTGAGGTATTCAGTTGAAGCCACTCACAGCAGCGACGGCTTACTCTGCCCCAAATCTGTTGCTTGAAATTTTCTTAAGCCTTTTCAAGGCTGCGCACCTCCTCCTTGCAGTCGTCTTTGCTTTTTCCCCTTTCTTTCCTGCACCATGTTTACCTTTGTTATTATAAAATCGTGCAAGATTACGTTATGAATGAGATGAATTGAGAGGGTGGTCGAATGAAACATGAGCTCTCTCAGCCATGCGCCTCCTCCTCCCTGTAGGCTTACTGCAATAGCAGTGAATAGAGTTGGTTCATCTTTATTGAGTATGGTATATGGCAGTTGCTTGCTTGCGGTTTTTGTACTTGGTACTTTGTAATTCGATACTTGGTTATGTGGTGTGATCATTTTTATATATGAGATGTTTTTCATTGTGGATTTTGTATAATATGGTTCTTCATTTTTTATAATCTTAGGGATGTATTGAATAAGTTTGGGGTAGGCGAATTCTGTTTATTTACTGCATTCGTTGGATTTGAGTTGATGGACTTAACAATATAAATGGCATTCTTAATGTCCCTCCTTAGGGTCTGCTTTCATTGTTATTATGGCTTTTAATGGAATTCAAAATAAATAAGTTTCCCCGTACTAATATAAAGTTAAACATATCGATTGGATTTCAAATAAAATTATGGTTATGTGTGTATATATATATATATTCTTTTATTTTGATTTCACCATATGAATATAAACTACATGAGATAAGGGATATAAATTGAATAGATATTATTTAAAAGAATTTTTATTTGGGTGTTTAAATTTGTTACAAATAAGTGATTAGGTAACAATACAGTAAAAGTTAGAAATGCCATTTAAATTAGAATTATTAATTGGATGGTTATTACAAAAGAATATTTCTGTAACTAATTGACTATGTTAGATAAGTGATTCGGGAAGTTAAGTATAGTGGGATGATTTATTTATAGGTAATGGAAGGATTTGTTAAATAAGTGAATTAGATTACCTCTTGCTAATTAATGAATGGTGTATTCTTTCATAATTAATTTAATAGTTGAATTATAGTTTCACCATGCAATTAGTTATTGAGAAAAATTGTCACTGTGGTAAATGACCCAATTAGGTAGAGTATGTGGCTAAGTTAAAGAGTTATATGAAAAGTGGAAATAATGTATTGTTTGATTGATAGCTTGTTTGAATATTGTGTTTGATTATTGGTAATTGTCTAAAAGTGGGAGTCATTTGTGCAAGTTGTTAAGCTTGTTTTCCAGAGGCATAGGAGGGAGTATTTTTGTATGTATGGTTTTTATGTTGGTTTCTCTTGGAATCGGTTTGGTTATGTTTGAGTTATGTGCAAGAGGGTCAATGCCTAGCACTGTGTATTGATTCTTGTGATTGTGATATGTGTGTGAGATGGTCAATGTCTTGCACTATGTTTGGATTCATATGATTATGTTAAGTGTGCAAGATGGTAAATACCTTGCTTGATGTGTAGGGTTTACTAGTTGAAAGTAGGGGGAGTGACTCTCAATGGAGGTTGGAGCCCAAAGTGGTAACCAAGACAACCCATTGAAGAGTTTCTTAATCTAGTGATAACTTAAAAATGAATTAGGGGGAATGGGTAAATTTCACATTAAATAAGATAATGGATGCCTCACCCATGCCTGTAGTGCTTGTTTAGGCTAAGGATGGGTTGAGAAGGCCTAGTTGGAAAGATCAACTTCCTTGTCCTCACGAAAGGAATGTTGGTTCTACATGTGTCACCCTATGGGGTTGGGACCTAGTGAGAGGTTTACCAGGACAACAATAGATGGGGGTCAGCATCTAGCGAAAGACTGTCAGGACAACCCATGTCAAGACCATGTGATGACACTCTTCTCTATTTCAATCTAGCATTCCCTAGTTGTATTTTCTCCTTTTGTTGTGTGTGTGCCTCTAGAAGTGAAGCTAGTGTTGTAAGTGATGTTGTGTTGTTAGCAGTGTTGTGTTGGAGTCATGTATTGCCCTTGTTTATGTTAGCCTGTTGCTTTCCTGACTGTCTGTTGTAGTGGGACCTTGTGTTATCTCCTAGCACATGGTGTGGACCTTAGGGTTCCACATGGTCAATAGATTGGTGCTTTTTCCTCTATTGGGTATCCTTGTTGCATGTTCGTGTGTGTGGAGGTTGTTCCTTGTGTAGCAATTTCCAAATCATGTTCTAGTTCAAGAGGACTGTCTTTTATGTATATGTGTTGGATTGTATATCATTGTATCTCTTATTCTAATCAGATGTATTCTTCCCTCATGTACTTAGAGAAGCATTATTGTAATTTTGTAACTGATATTGATGAACTCTCTTGTAATGGATATTGTTAAGTGATGTAATTTGTATATGTTAGTTACTTAGAAATGATCCTTAATGATGTTTATCCAATGACATGTTATGGAATTACATAATGTAGAATCATTTAATGTGGTGGTTTAAAATGAACTTTGCTTGTTAGTTAAATCACGTTATCATAGTAGTTAATGAATTGATTATGATTTCTTGGTTGATAGTTATGTGATTAACATAGTCATGGAACCTTAAAGGACCTAGGTTTAGATTATATGTTAAGTTATGATATGCATTCCATTGTTATTTCTCTCTCTTTTTTTTAAATGTTTCGTTATTAATTCATGGTTAGTGTTGTCCTTTGGCGTTCCTTGGCAAGGAATTACATCTCATAAATTTCATCTTGTTGTAACTTAAATTCTTCCATGGTTTATCTTCACATTCTAGTTCATCATCACCAATACTTGCATACAAAACAACACCAGGGTAAGTGCACCAAGATGGTTCCCAAAAAAGGGGCTTAAGTGGCCACTTTTTTTTCTGAAATCAGGAAATACTGACCTTGGATGTGAAATTGAGGATAGCTACACTCAAAATTTCTTGATGGAACAAAAATAAGGACCGCAATGCTCCGAGTCTACTTTCTAAACTACTAATTTATTTTGAAAATGGTTGAGATTAAGGGGTTCAAAAGAGGGACACACACAAATTGTTGTTGTTTCTGTCAGAAAAACATAACGCTCTTGTGACCAACACGGTGGACTTTTTTGTAGTATTTTTAAAATCGCTCCAGTCAAAAGTTAGATAACAGTATGTAGTAAGGATTGGATATTTTATGATAATTTTTTAATGAATATTTGATTTTTCAGTAATTTTCTAAGTGGGCACTTCCTAAAAAGTAGAATTTTGGCCGTGCTCCCCCTAAATTTTTTTGAAACTAATAGATTTTAAATTTTTTTTTTTTTTTAAATTGTAGAATGGAGTCTAGTTTCTAAAATGTAATTTATTCAAATTTTGATGAGCAGTTCCAATTTATAGCGAAAAATACCAAACAACACTTTTTGAAGAAAAGCTTGAACATACAAAACAAAGAAATTATGGATGAAAGGCTTAACATTGTTAGAATGTGAAAAAAATTACATCATTGGAAAGCTAATAAAGAACCTAACATTACCCATGTGTTCGATCTTCTTGATATTGAACCAGATGCAATCTTGATGGTGAGCACGAATTCGATTATGTGAAAATTT
>VDFB02058242.1:80436568-80611198 GCA_007258455.2 Sequoia sempervirens | reverse complement strand
GGTGATGAATGTGGCATGACTTAATGCCATGACAAGCAAATTGCTATGGATTGTCATGGCATTCCATCACCATTGAGACCACATTTCTTGAGGCTTTTTTTCAAACAGTTTTCTGCATTTTTTATGCTATTGCTTATTAGTATGCTTTGATAGATTTTTTCCAAGCATCCATGTAGCTTTTTTTGAAGCACCTATTTTAGGCTTTCAACCATACCAACAAGGAAGTGAATTGTTTGATATTCCACCACCATGAGACCATATTTCTTGACATTATTTTAGTCAAATAGTTCATTCCCTTGTCTATGCTATTGCTTACTATTATGCTTTGATAAATTTTTTCTACATCCATAGCTTGTTTGAAAGCACCTCGCTTTAGGCTTTAGCCATAGCAAAGAAGGCAATGAACCGCTTGATAAAATGCTTTGATAGACATGTATGAAAAATGTTAGCATAGATATGGTAGTGAACTTCTTTAGGGGTCGTCTTTCAAAGAAATGAGGTGATGGACGCCATGACAATCAAATATTTTGATTGTCATAGCATTCCATCAGTCACATGAGACCTCATTTCTTGAGGCATTTTTCAAAGAGTTCACTACCTTGTCTATGATATTGCTTACTATTATGCTTTTGATAGATTCTCTTTCCAAGCTACTTTGGCTAGCTTGTACGAGAGTTAATTCTTATTTTAGGCTTTCACCATAGCAAGAAGGCAACACTTGAACTATTTGACAAAAATGCTTTGGTAGACATGTATGAAAAAATGTGGTAGTATAGACAAGGTAGTGAACTGCTTTGAAAAATGCCTCAAAGAAATGTGGTCTCATAGAATGCCATGACAAGCAAATGCAATTGGCAGTCAAGCCTAAGTTATTAGTTATGCAATGTGAAGTAATTGCATTAACCGCTAGGGTTGACTTTGTAAACTATATTGTAATTGAAATTTTGTCATCTATCAAAGATCTAGTTATTAGTTATGCAATGTGAAGCAATGCTTTAAGTTTGAAAGATGTGCAATGCAATGTAATCAACGCTATGAATATAAACTACAAAATTATAAATTAAAGTTCAAAACATAAAAATGTCAAGTGTTTACAATCAGCCATTATTGATCATTGATCAAACTGAACAGTGTGAACATTTTTCCTGTGTGGAAGGCAAACAAGAAAATAGTGGTTCAAAATGAGGAATTTGTCTTTGCACCGTACCGAGAAATATTCACAATATGTGCTAGGAAGGAATAAGTCCATAAGATCGAGTATGCAAGAACGGAGAATTGCAAAATTGGCTTACGCTTGACTTCCAAACACAAATTTTCACACTTTTCGATGTTCCAACATAAGTCAAAAAGTATATGTGCGTAAGTTGTAAAGTATACACTTGAATACATGTAACTCATATCTATTGAACCATTAATTTATAATGCAAATATGGACACCATCAATAAAAAAGATTTGTATTAATCAAATAGCCATGTACGCATGTACATCAATATATGTCAATATAAGTATAAAATATAGTTACAAAAAAGCCATATAGGCTTACGAGAATGCCATATAGGCATACAATGTCAAATATATCGAATACAAATTATGTACAAAATTGCCATGCGTAGGCATACAACAGTGGCTCTACATTCAAAATTCATTTCTCTCCATGCTCTGGTTCAAATACAATTTTCTTTCCCTTTCCTGGGCGACCCGATGGCGATAAATCTGTCACCCCTTTCTGTTGAGGGGTGCTCCTGCTGCTCCTCCTATGATTTAGCTCCTAGTCAAGTTTCAACTGTTACAATAAGAAGTAAAGACATTAATATATAGAAATTACATTATAAAAATTAATATATTTAACAAAATTTAATCACTTACAGCCATCTGATGATCATTCTCCTCGAGGGAAATATTTGCACGCCGATGCTTAATGTGCTCGAGCCCTGTATAAACCATCCGAATAGAAATTAAACTACTGAATCAATAATGGTTTGATTTTTCACTAGAACTAGTTCATCTATAACAACGAATGTAAATTGAAATTTAGTAATTTTCCTCATACCTCCCCTATCGAGCCATGAGGATTCTATTGTGCGAAACACCAATATCCACCTTGTTACGCGGTGTTTCATCACCAACATCTAAAAATAAAACAACAAATTATTCAATCACAAAATAGTTATCGAATTTGAAGTAATGCTTTGAGTTTGAATGATGTGTAATGCAACGTAACCAACAATATGATTATCATTTTTTTAAAAAGCAATAACTTGGGACAATCACATTGAAAAACAAAAGACCCTTTAGGACAAATTTTAAGTGAAAAAGCGTCAAAACACAATGTAAAATATGACAACCAATATGAGAAGAAGAGATGATCAAGTCAAAAGGCGCTTTGATAGTAGCCAACTGAGTTAAGTATGACAAATCCAAGTATCACTGTTGCAAGGAATGGAGTAAGAGCTAAATAAAGATACATACAAATAAATGATGGAGCTAACTTGTCAAGGGCCTATTCTTCAAAACCCTTATTAAACGCTTGTCATAGTTTAAGATATGCAATAAATGTTTGACAATGGAATTAACCTTTTGAGGATGACAGTGATTAAATTGAGGTCTCCTTTTACCATGAAAAGACTGAATATTCTTTCTTTGGCCTATCATTATGATTTTTAAGTTTCCTCACTTGAGTTAAATATAATAGTCAAGTGTTTATACCAAAGATGATAGAGAAAATAATCATGAAAAGGAGAATATGATGGTGGTCAATGACAAGTCAGTGGCACATTTGACAATCGAAAGAGTAGAGGAATGCATAGTGAACATCATGGTACAACTTATGATATAAATTAAGCCACATGGTTGATGTGCTTTGAATCCTTGCATCTAAAGGAAATTTTCTTAACATAGATACTGCTAGGGAATTTCAATGTTGCCATTGTAGTTGGCATTAAAGCTGGTACCTGCAACATTGAAAATTATCCTTATATAAGAATTCCCTCCATCTTGTTGATTGGCTTGTAACACTCTTGATGGTGGTTGTATGAAATCTAATTATGATTCCTCTTCTACATTAGAGGGTTTGTATCCTTGATCTGACTCTTCTGAATTATCAGAATCAAAATCACTAGCTTCCATATTCAAAAATTCCCAACCAACATCTTCAATAAATTTATCTAGATCATTAGTAATAGTCTTACAAATTGGTTGCCAATTCAAGTTCATTCTACTTTCATAATACTTTATATCCATGGAGTTCATCCATTCCTTGATGTCATCAAGTGAAGATTGAGGAATGCGTACATATGGAGTACATCTTGCTTGAATTATTTGAAAACAATAGCCATATCAAATCCTTTTTCCCAAGTCCTACTCTCTCAAGGTTAACAATCTCAATCTCAGTAATAGTGATTACTAAGAAAGGTAATTCCACCAACTCTACCAAAAAATTTACCATAGGAACAATAAAAGCAAAGGATTTGAAAGGAACTCCATGAAAACCAAGCTCTCTAAATGCTATATAAAATTCTAGTTCAAAATATTTTAGATGAGGTTGCTCCCATAGCTCTCTTACTCGCTTGACAAATCCTTGAAACTATGTATTGATTTTATTTTTCCTATTCCTCTCTTATTGTTCTTCCTTAATTTCATCAAGATCATACATTGACCTTCTTGCCCCTCCTAAAGTTTGGACCACATCCATTACCTCCACATAAAACTGGACATCCTTGGTCTTCATGGTTCCCACGCCATGATATGGTTATGCAAATGAAAATGAAGAAAAGTAATCATCTCCTTATCCATTATGGAAGAATGCATGCTTAATGTTTTGATACATGATATCAACTCTCTCTTCTGCTCTCATGGTTGAATATCAAAATCCAGTATGGTGGGCCTCAGAGTTCTAGTCATCTTTCTTCCTCTTCCACCAAATGTTGTCCTGGTCCACATGTTTGCCAGCCTAATTGGCTTTGTTTTTGAAAGCTGAAGTTTCTCCTGAGTCACCAGTGTAGCTCTCTCTACCTTTTCAAGTTCTCTTTCATTGCTACAGATCGTCTTTGGGATTTAGTCATTTGTACCACATGGTTGATGTGCTTTGAATCCTTGCATCTAAGGGGTTTAAAACCTTAGGGGCCTTAGATGAGAAAAAGAAGTAATGTTTTTCTTTTCTTTTTATGTGAGGACCTAGTAGTGAGATAAAAGAGGACTGTATAGAAAAATGAAAAAAGAAGACATAAAAATTCATGGACCATACTATATCACCAACATGCTAGCTAACAAGGACATGAATGTAGTAGATTTAGGTATGATAGGGGTATTGCAAGGTATATTTGAGGAATATATAAGAATGAAGAAGAATTCAATGGATCAAATTAGTGTCAAATGTTTTCCTAAAAGATCTCCCACACCCTATTAGGGAATTTAATCATTTCTAAGCATTTTCCACGTCCTATGGGAAAGTTTGAGGAGGCTCCAATAGTTGAGAGTTTAATGAGTACTTATAACTTCTTTCCATGCAATCATGATTAGTTAGAGAACATATAGGGAAACTTGATGAGCTATGCAACAAATGAAGAGAATATAGGGTATTTTGACCTAGTCTTAAGCATCTCCAAGCATCTAGGAGATATTGAAGGAGTCAAGTGGCTGATAGATAGGGTCGAGGATAGAAGTTTTATTTTTGGTTACATTGACATCATGTGTAGGACATCCATAGTCTTATTCTTGGTTACGTTGACATCACAAAAAATTATATAGGATGGAGTAGAATGTAGCTCTACCTTTGTCAATTCCATGTTAAATTTTTATTATATATAGCTTGCTAGTGTAGGAATTCTAAGACAAACAATCATAGTAGGACGATTCTTAAAAGCTTGAATAATAACCTAGTGAACCCATATACTCTTATGACTATATATACACAAATCTAGATTAAACTTAAAATTCATTAGTTAAGTTCTCTTTATTCTATATTACCTCCGTGAATGTTTGATTAAATCTACTCGCACTCGAAGGTGTTCCCTTGAATCCTTCGACAGTACCCTGTTCAACATCCAAAATAACATATTGAAATACCATTCGTAAAACAATGCTATTAACACATGTGTACTAAATTTAGAATTGTTTACTAACTTTACATACCCCACTGATAGGTGTACTGCAAAAATAAACAGGCTAATGACTAGTATATCCAGGCTCAACGCTATGACCCTGCAATTTTATTAAAATAATAAAACTAAATTAGTTAATCTTGCATTTCACAATCGAAATTTAATAAACTAAATTCAATGAACATGTTTAATTTTACCTGACTGTCAATACCATATGCATCATGCAGAATGTCAGCCGCCCTCTCCATCCCCGTAGATGCATATGGATCAGGCTGCGTAGAAGGATATGGATCTTGCATAGCACCCTCCTGAGGGCCGGTAGGGTCATACGGACAAGTGGCTCCGCAAGATCGACACACATGGCCTCGAAGGCCACCACCTGAAGACTCCCCTGGATTGCGCTGTATAATGGGGCTAGTGTGGTGGATGACACTCCGAGTCAAGGATGTGATCGCCTACAAAGTCTCTACATCAGCACTCTCCTTTACAACTGCAGGCATCACAATCTGCTCAGGAGGGTGCCTAGCGAGATGTCGTCTCCCCTGTCATGTAGGATCCGGCTGTGCACCGGGCCTATCCTATGCTGACCCCCCACCTCTCCCCTGAAACTCCCTCATATCAAAATAATTCAGGATTTGGTTCAACACAAACTCACAGTATAATTTCCTAAGAAAATATTGGGGGACTTCACAGTTATTGGACGGTGGGTAATCAAAGACTATATACCATCTGTCATAAAAATGGTTCCTAATCTCTTGGTGGTGGCACCAATGGATAGGAAACCTCTTTACATTGAGGGTGAGATTTTGATTTGTTCTAGGGTCAGTGAATAGAGAGCACAAATCGCCTTTAGTAATCTTTAAATCTTTAACTTGTTTATATGATAATTTGTCTGCATAATATGCCCTGATGTTTGCCTCCTATTTTGCCATCCGGATATTTGTTGGGTAATTGCATCCACATTTTTTAACAAATCCTTCAATGAATCTGCTAGATGTATCCTTTCTGTGGTTGAAGAATTTGATCACTCAACCTACTAATAAGATCCTTAACTTCTTTTCTATTGTTTTCAATTTCACTCCTCAAATTTTCTTGAGTGCCGGGAGGGTATTGAGAGAATGGTGGGGTTGAGGTTGATTTGGTTGAGGATTTCCTACAAATTAAAAAAAAATCATTCATTTCTAAACTAAAACAAACAAAATCAATTTAAAACAAAAAAATTCATAACAAATACCAAATAAAACTTACCTCTTGCATCTCTTCATCGTCGTGTCGCCATATTTGTGAAGAAAATCCAACTGAAGTTGATGAAATGTGAAGAAATCACCTCCCCAACAACGCGAGTGTGTAATGCAGGGTTTTTGGCCGCGGGCGGAGATGAAAACCAGTAAAAACCAAATGACAAATGATATTTCGATTGACTTTTTTTTTTTCTTTTAAAAAGCCATAACGCGTACGCGTTATTTCGCATTTTTCACTTTTTTGACCACAAAAGTGCGACCATCTTGGTGCACTTACCCACCATCTATATCATAAAAATAAATGGATTATATTTGCTTAGCTTCCTCACCTATTTTCTCTTCACTCTCTTCTTCATGTATGTTAAAAAAATGAGTCACACCTTGTTGTTCTATAGCATGCAACCTCTTATTTATGCACCTATCCATCTCTCCCTTTTCACTTTCTTTCACCATTTCTTCAAAATACAAATCAGCTTTAACTTCCACATCAATAAAATTTGAAAATTTATCAATTAACTTTGTTTTCTCCTCTTTCTCTACTATTGTAACATCCCTTTTTGTATTCTCATATCCATTCATTTTAACCATGTTATTTTCATATTTATTATCAAATAATTTTGAAAAGTTAAACTTTACCTCATTCTCTATTACAACTCTTGTTTCACCTTCTTTCAATGCTATCCACTCCTTTTCAACTATTGCAATCTATGTAATATCTTGTTTCTCTGTTGCTACCCCAATATTTTCTTCTTGATTTTTTGTTGAAATATTTTTCTTTTCTTTTTCTTTAGTACCATATTCATAACATTCTACTGCATCTTCTTCTAAAATTTCATCTACTTCTCTTGCATGTAAATCATCTTTAACACAAGTAAACAATACCTCATTTGTTATTGTTGTGTACTTATTTTTACCATCTTTGTCTTTACCAAATCCTACAAACAAGACATCTTCAGATAAAACAAAATATTTAGAATAACCTTTAAATTTATGGTCCATAGTGACCATTTTCTCCTCTTTCTTTCTCCATTCTTTCTTTATGATTTTCTTTTGTTCTTCCTTTCTTTCAACTACAACGGTGTGGGTTGTTGGTGTAGGAGCACACCGGTGAATGAGAAATTAGCACCACCCAAAAATATTTCTTGTTTGTTTTGGTTTGGCTTTGGTCTATGTGGGAATTTCTTCCGGTCTACAAAATCTCAGTATCTCCATGTTCGACCACATTCTAGTGATGAATTGGGGGATAGTGGAAGGTGAAAGGGAAATTTTAAATGCAATTGGATTTAACCACCTGATAGACATGTGTGCAAAGTGTGAAATCATAGACTATGCGGAGTTTTGTCAAATGTTCCTCATTGGTTGCATGTGTAATGTGGAGACTTTGACCAACACTCGAACCATTTAATTCATGACATTTAATTTATGAACTTCATTTTATTTGGGAGTTTTCACCTTTGAAGGAAAGCGAAGAATCTTGTCTCTTGAATTTGATAATTAATGTGTCTTATCATTGAGAAAACTCAAGGGAGGTCGTAAGTTTTGTAGGGGCCATTAGACTTTGTGAAAAGGTTGATAGCCTTTATGGGGAGGCCGATGGACATTTGAAAGGCCAATTGAATGTTTCATTTTCATCTTCATGGATCGATACACAAAAGATGGGTTGTGTGTGGGCAAGAAAATAGAATTGACCCCACTTCTAAAATTAAATATTGCAAATTTAGATGTAGAAAGGGGGGTTGCATGAAACTCATAGTTAATTAAAGACAAATGGAGGGACAGTCAAGGAAATGAAAAATTAAATGGCTCTCTTTTAGATAATTGACACCTTGGGGGGTCGCATTTAAAACAAACACTAAATAAGTTGAGCGCGAGAGATCGATGGAAGGGGGCCCATGGAAAAGAGAAAGGGTCAAACTAGAGAAAAATTGTAGATTTAAAGACAACACTTAAAGGGAACCAAGTGGAAAGAAAAGCATGGGCCAATAAGGAAAAAAATTAGAAAATTGAAGCCATCGTGAGGTGATAGGGGTGCATGGAGAAGAGTCAAAGTGGAGGCTGAAAGAACAGTGAAAAGAAGACTCGTGAAGAGATGTTGAAGGGGTCGCTCGAGTGGATGAAAGGTGAAAAGATGGGAAAGATAGTAAAGATAATAAGTTGTAGATGCCCGATCATTTGAGGGAGTTGTGCATAGAGGAAGAAGGGGAAACTATGCCCATATTGGACATAATATAGATTAGAAGGAATAATAATAAAAAAAGGAGGCTAATGGGTATGAGAGGAAAAGTTGTGTAGAGTATAGAAAGGAAGCTGAATTAAGAGATAAGGGCTATATATTGGGGAGAAGTATTTATCATGGGATGAATTGACCCATGTAATGTGGTTGATGTAAATTAAATTGCATAGTGATTCATAGTTGGAGAGGGAAGGTGCAGATCGAATGCCAAGAGAGCATTTTTCTTTTGTATTACAGTTGTATTGAAAATTGAGTTGATTTAATAAAACTTGAATTTGTTGCAATCTTATTTTATTGAATATTGAATTTGGGAAGAGTTTGTCTATGAAATTGTGTGTGCAAGTTGGTGTTTCCACAAAGTGGAGTACCCTCTTGCGTCAGCTATTCCCACTATCTTTCTCCCCATGTCATTTCCATCCTAGGTCTGCAATACTGCACTTTCTCATTCTTCTTTTCACTGTCATCTTTTCCAAACCTCTGCTTTTCGTCCTTCTCTTCACTATCCTCTTTCAAGAGGATGATCTTTGTTTTACATTTCCTTTTACCCATTTCATGCTTTCTTTTAGCCTCCCCAAGTTCTCTTCTTTGCTCCATCTCTATCACGTCCAATATAGCCTCAATCTTCTTTAACTCTCTAAAAGTTCATTTTATATACCTCTTTTCTTTCCACTCTTCCATAGGTAAAATCCTCATAGGCCTTCTCATGACCCATCTTGTCTTCTTCTTCAAATATATCTTCAAAGATTCACAAGCCCCCCTACAATTACAAGTCCTCCTTGCAACGATCTCTCTCACTTCAGGGTATCAATCCTCTACAGTCATAAGTCCTCCCGAGAAAAAAATCACTCTTGCTTATCCTCTACCCAATAGATGGCTTCTAGAAGACACACCTCTCTCTCATGTTCCTTCTACCTAGCCTTAACCTCTGCTAGAGGATAACAATTGAAAATTACTTCAACTCTTTCATCTAATCAACTGTTGCAATATTTCTCAGCCAATCAACTGCTTTGATGCCACATAAGTGTATAATGAAATGAAGACAACTCAAGTCATGAACTATATCAATGATGACCGAGTAATACAAAGGAGGAATTTCTCCCTTAAAATGACCAAGGTCCTCCATAGAAGTGAATTTAAAGAGGACCCCCATGATGCCATCACCTTATCGAGTAGAGTGGTTATGGTATCCAAAGGCTAAGGACCTCTACCCCTAGATGTATTTATTCATCTTATTTATCCATGATAAGGAAAATTTGATTAGGCCACGTTGATCAGTGATATGTTGCATGAATAGTTGATAGAGGTACAAGAAAAAAAAAATTCTATTTTATCTTCTACATGATCTACTTGCTAGCCTACAATACCAAATTTACAAGTTTGAATCAATTATAATAGATATAATTTGGAGAAACCATGGTGTACAACCATTAACCACATTTAAAACTAAAAGAAAGATGTGTTGTCCCCATGATTGTCGTTGCACCAAAGGTCGACATGTTAATTCTTGATACAATCCCTAGAGTTAACAAATCCACGAGAGGTGGTTAGTCCATGTCATGAATCCCGAGGGGAGCATTGACCAACTGCCAATAATCTCCCCCTCAACACAAGCTGAGGGGATTCAAACCTGAAACCTTTGGATTTGATACCAATTGTTGGCCCCATGGTTATCGTTGCACCAAAAGGTTGACCTGTTAATGCCCCGTTAGAGTTAAAAAGTCTACCAGGAGGTGGTTAGTCCATGTCACGAATCCTGAGGGGAGCAGTGACCAACTGCCAACAAGTTGGAGGCATTAGAACTAGGTAAATGATGCATTCATGTTCTTTATTATCAAATTCTTAGAGAATGATTATGCAAAGAGATTGTGCCTAGAGGCAACATGAAAACTATCCAACTAAGGGAATTTGGTTTATCCAATTAAAAACCTTGTCTTACATAAGGATGGTATGGTTCCAAAAATCCCTTTCAAGTTACCAAGATACCCCAAAAATAAGATTATTCTTTTATAAATATGTCTATAGTTTGTGGAAGTTCAAAATATAATAGATAGAAACCATAAGGGTAGCTTCAATTTTCCAACCTAAGTGGAATCCTAATCTTATTCAAATGTGCACCATAAAAAATTATAGAAAAATGATAAATTTACATAATGAATCTACATGAGGTGAGTAATTAGATTTCATCTAACTAGAATAGTTGGACCAATGATCAACTAAATTTTTAAGCATGGGCCTAAAATTGAAGATTATTGGGCCTATCTCTCAATGATAATGAGGTAAGAATAAGGTACTACTATTAGATGGTCATTCCACACGTATAATATTTAAAATAGATATAGTTCCTAAAGTGCTTCATAAATATGGAAATTTTTTAGACCCTTCATGTAATCTAAACAAATTATTCAATCAACCAATGGATAAAATTGACTAGTCCACTAGAAAAGATGCCTCAATTGAAATGAAAAATAAATAGATCAAGAATTCATTACCTATGGATAATGTTCACCCAACCAATATGACCACAAAACCTAAAATTTTAACTATTGAACAAGAAGAATATTTTAAGGTGATAAAGGAAATAAGACTATAGAAGAGCCAAGTGTTGAAGAAATATGGAAATCCAAAGATATCAACATAAGAAACTAATAGATCTCCACTATGGAAACAATTTTAGATGGAGAAGAAGAGGCTAACAATGAAGAACCTCTATAAAGAAGGAAAAAGAGTAAGACAACAAAAGGTTAGGAAGAATCTACTAGTAGACCTACGCCCCCCCTTCCCCTCCTCACGCTCCTCCACATGTTCATATTCCTCCTTCCCCCTCACACCAATATTCTAGATAAGAAGGAAATGGATGAGCAACAAGTTGTACCACAATAGGAAGTGCCCACATAAGAAAATATTAAAATACTTGTGATACAAGAATAAGTGTAACTTATAATGTCATGTCTTCATCTAGGAAAGGACCTTAGTCACACACCACTACCAAAATCAAGAACCCTTTACCTCCTTCCTCTCCTAGGTCAACTTCTACAAGGGTCCCTACTCCATATTCTAGTCTACCTAATTATCCTCTTTCACCTCCAATTTCTCCTAGAGCACCTACAAGAGACACAATAGAAATAATTCTAGTGTTGCTAGTGTAGCTAGGATTCGATATCAAGAAGGTGCAAAGAACCTACAATCCTATCAATAAATACTTCTCAAACACTATAAAATTTTTCAATGACTAACCAAATCTTAAAATGGTTGACATTATCTACTAGCATAATGGATAAACAAGGGCAATAATTGTAGAGATAGCTACCCCAATGGTAGATAAAGAGGAAGCACATATGCAACCTATGTACTATCAAGTGTAAAATATTAATCTAGGCCATCAAAAAGGGGTAAAATAGTCATTAAAAACTATAGTTTCCACCTTCTTGGGCACGTTGACAAAATATTAGAGGAAAAATGAAGAAATTGAGGTTTACATTGGTGATTTATTAGCCTATAGTGAATACCTTATGGTTCATGTAGATTCAAGCACACTAGCCCCAACCCTCTTGGAAGAACTAGATAGAAAAAATAGTAAAATGATGGATAAATTATCAACACTACCATTTCTTGGAGGGATACTTTGGAGTTCTAATGAGGAAGGTCTATCAAGGAGGCCATTCAATGTTACCACAAGTTAAGTGATAAATCTGGTGCCATGATTGAATTCAAAGAAAAAATTGATGAATATCTCATCACCCTTAAGGATCACTTTTCTCTAGGGAACTATTTGTATACCATCTAAGGAATGAAATTATTCTCGATGGTAACCCTAATCTAAACTTAGAGTGGATCAAGGTCACTCAATGGAGGATTAAAATTTTAAAAGAGTGTAAGAGGAAGTTTGTAGCCATGAAGGAAGTAGAAAATAATGTGATGATGAAAATAGAAGGATTCATATAAGTAATTTCTTGCATCTTTTTAGAAAGTCCCAACAAAATCTACCATAATGTAACAATTATTAGAGAATTTACTAATTCCTTGAAATAGTACTTGACTAAAATTTTAATGAATAATCTAGTGAGAATAAAATTAAGCTTAAATGTATTCCAAGAGCAACTATCAGAAATGAAGTAGTTAGAAAAGCTAATCAAGAAGACCCTCTTCACCAAGAAGGTTCGCTTCCAGTACTCATGTGCTCCAATCCATAAGAAAAGTAGTGAAATTTTAGACTATGCATTAATTTTATGAACTTAAAAAGGCTTCAAATAAATATAACTATACTCCTAATCTAAGTTGTTTTAGATTGTGAATAGATCACAAATTATTCCCTTTTGGATGGTTAATTTGGATATAATAAAGTAATAGAAAAATATGAAGGCTAATTTTATCACCAAATAGAAAAAATTGTGTACAAAAGTATGCATTTTAAATTGATCAACATTGCAACTGGATATTGATATTGCATTCAAATATTTAATTGGACAGTGTATAATTTTTCATATAGATGGAATGACTACTTTTTCTAGGAAAAGAGGAGATCATGTATTAGATTAATGGAAAGTGTAACGTCCAGAAAATGCACAAAGAAACAGATTAGAGAAAACATGCAATCTAAATCTAAATGCAATCTAAGTTAAGAAACAAAGAACAAAGGAAAGTAAAAATGTAATAAAATTGAACAATCTCACCAAATTGTTACGTATTTCCATGATTCAACTCGATTGCCATTCTCTGTTTCCCTTGTAGTAGTATAATTGCCCTCAGATTTTCAAAGGTTCATGCAAGTATAGCCTATGATAGTGATTTAGCAAAACATCAAAGATTCAAGATAGCTGCTCACAAAAGTCATAATATTTTGAGAGAGATATACGATTTTGAGAGAGATTGGAATGATTAAGACCAGATCAATTTATAGAAAATTGATTATTCGAACGACAGGCTAGGATTGAAAGATCAACGAATGGTTGAGATTGACTGATTAGTCATGCATTCTGATAACAGTTAGTAATGACATGAGTGATATAAATTAGAAATAGAATTAAAGATTAAATAAATGATTTAATCTTCGAGTTTGGTATTCGAAAACAGAAGAATTATCTTTGCATGACAAAGATGAAGATGGATTAAACAACTCTTGTTCGAATGCACGCACAAGGTTTAATTAATTAAATAAGAATATTTAATTAATATGCATGTACATGCAAATGAGTTAGAACTGAATGATTGAATGATTTGACGAAGAGATTACTCGAGAACGCCACTCAGACATTAAATCAAGAGTTAACTAAGCGATTTGAATAGATCTTTGAGTCGAGTAAAAGTGAATACTTAGATAACTCACACAATTATCTAAATATAGAGGAATGCGTTAAAATAGAATTCATGAATTAAATAATTCATTTAATTCAAGATTTGATATTTGAAGAATAATTAAATATTTAATTAAGTGATGAAGGGATTTAAATGAATAATTAAATAAATAAAGAATTTATTTAATTATAGTTGAAATATGATAAAGAGTAAATTAAATAAGAATTTATTTAATTTGACAAGAAGAATAAGGTTAATTAGTAACATAATTAAATAAAAAGTGTTTATTTAATTAATCGATAGAATAAAGAAAAGTGTGAATTAATTAAATAATTAAGATTATTTAATTAATAGAAGAAATGAAGACTATAGAGAATAATTAAATAATTGACATTATTTAATCATGACCATGAAGAATACGAATTATGAAGAGTATTGAAGTCGCAGGCTTAGACCAAATTTCGGTGTCTACATTTGCCCCTCTTTGATACAATGTCATTTCAGCATTGTGTCAAAGAAAATCGATAAGAAATATGCCCCAGTAATGCCCCAGTGTAAAATAGGTGAAGGTATGCCCCCTCAGGAGGATAGGCGGGTTCAAAGAACATGAGTGTGCTCTCGAAATTGATGAGAGAACTAGAAGATGAAAGAAAAAATGATAGAGGAAAATAGATAAGGGTGGTGAAGATGTAGAAAAGAAGAAGTGTTAGTGCGAAAAGAAAGATGAATAATAAAAGACATGGATGTTAGTATTAGCAATCTTCAATGTTTCATCGTATCACAAAAGGCGTTGCACTTTATCATCATTGGGCGGGACTAATACAAATGGAGAAAAACACCATGATATGACATAGATCAAGGTGTGCAAGGTCATCCACTTCCTAACAACAGATAGTCACAGACAAGGATTGTCATTAACTCATACTAAGGGCACAAGTTTCCCCAGTCTTTTTGTCAAGACAAACCACAGACAACAAACAAAGTAAAAGATAGGTCATGAGACGTCATCGGTCCTCTAAATCCTTCATGGGACATCCTTGAGGAAACTAGTAACATGACTCAAAAATCAAAGTTAAAAGATAGTTGACAGACAACAATCAAAGAAAATAGAATTCTGATACATCGTTGCTTCTCTAAATCCTTCATGGGACATCCTTGAGAAAGCTAGTAACATAATTCTAAGTCATCAAGTTAAATAAAATGATAAGATAAATAAACCATAAAGTCAAAAAGCCAATAAAATATTTGCCAAAACTTGATCTGTTTGTTTGATTTGTTTTGATTGATAAAAGGATTGATTTGATAGAGCCTGATGTCAGGAGATACACATACCAGATAAGACTGTGAGTCTGGTTTCGATGTTATGACTATTTGCATAAGGCATGACAAAGCCTGGTTTCAAAAAGACATGTATCGTATAAGACGTTGAGTCAGATGTCGTTGATGTGATAACCTGTGTAAGGCTATGTTTGATTGTTTGACAATGTCGATTATGCAGGAAGGACTCATCCTGTATAAGACATAGATCGTTTTGCTGATATCAGTATTCAGGAAGGACTCGTCCTGAACAAGACACAGGTTGATTGCTTTGATGATGCATGTTTCCAGGAAGGACACATCTTGTAGCAGACATCAATTGATCTGTTTTGATTGTTTCCTTGGCAATTTGTTTGATTTGACTTAGAGACATTGCTGACTTGTTCACCAGATTGATGCATGATTTGATATGATGTGCTGACAATTGACTGTGTGTGATGAAAAACCCTAAAGAACTGACCTAGTGCGGCCTCGGGGGCTCATCGATTGATGGCCTTGCCTACATTATACACACATAGACCTCGTAGTTTGACTTGACTTTGACCGACAAGACTAACTACAAATAGAAGACGTGTGTGAAAGTGAATGTGACGAACCCTAATGGACTGACCTAGTGTGGCCTCGGGGGCTAATCGATTGATGGCCTTGCCTACGTTATACACGCAGAGACCTCGTAGTTCGACACGACCAATGACCTTGTCATATAGACATATGAATTGAAGTATGATTTTATACAAACAAATCTAAACAGACTGACCTAATGCCTCGGGGGAACATCGGCAGATGGCCTTGCCTATGTCCAGTCACAGAGGCAACATAGTTTGACAAACAACAAAGATTGACAAGTGTGACTGACTTTGACTCTGTTTTTGGATTTTTGAAATGTTTTGATTTTTTTGTCTTTTTGAAGTTTTCTGATGTTTGTGGATTTTTCTATGGTTTTATATCTTCAACACAGCCAATGTAAGAACCAATATGACACATGTCAAGTGTTTTCCCCTAGTCGAGTATAAGACCAATTGATTATGAATAGGGTAAAATGGGGGATATGAAATGCACTCGATGTCAATCGTTCCAGGTTATGGGAAATACTACCACTTATTATGAATGGAATATACAAGTGATGGATATGAAAGATAAGGGATATGTACAGGGATAGGTAGTATGTACAAGGATAAGGACTATGTATAGGGTAGTGGACTATGTACAGGGAAGTGGACTATGTACAGGGATAAGGATGCCTACAAGCAAGCAAGCAAGCATGCGCAAGAATTCAAGGACAACCATGATCTTGCCCCTAGTCAAGCTAAAAACCAATTGATAGGTGATGAGGATGTTGACGACGTTGTCTGACATGGGAAGGACACATCCCGAAACAACATGAGGATGACAATAATATGACTAAAGGATCAAGGTTTGCAACAAGGCTAGAAACAAAGCCAAGGAATTTTTTGAATGATGCACTAGGATGCATAGAAAGATTGTATGGATTGGGCTTGTTGCATTTGGAATGAATTTTTAGGATTGGATGGGATGATGGAAGATCCTTAGACCATTGACAAGGGAAAAACCAAGGCATGTGATAGGTATTGCGTATAAGGATAACTTGTTTGGAAAAAAGCTATGAAGGCTATGACATGATATTTCATGGATAGTGTATGACCAAAGGATAGACATGTCAAGAGTTTTTCCAAAGCACGATTTATGTTTGCACCCCAGTCCTTATCAAGATCAAAGTAGGTGGGAAAATGGGCATGAGTGGTAGGGCTTAGATGGATAGATGGAAATGTCATAATAAATGTCATACGAAGGGTATGGAAGATGAGACAACTTGCCCCCAAGTGTAATAGTCCACATAGATAATTTCTTACACATGACGCCTGTTTGCCAAGTTTTCATCATGGTACTTATCCAAAGCGCCATAAGAATGGTTTTCACTATTGGATGAAATTTTTCTCTTGATTTTTTTTTTCTTTTGGTGTCACCAAGATGCCTGTTTGCTAGGATTTCATCAAAGTGACTTTTTTTTTTCTTTTTTTGGATGGCCTTGATGCTTTAGATGATCACTGATTGTGCCAAATCCATTGATGGTGTTGATGTAGAGACTGGTGCCATGATATGCCAATAATAACCTTGATGAAGTATTTGTCTTGTCAGGATCATAGCACTTGCATACAACTGATTGATGTCATTGTAATCCTTGTTGACACTAGAGTTGGCCTTATCAAAATATGCACATCGTGATAGAGTGCCATGTGAGTCCTTACAATAAGAGTTGCTGCCAAGATGCGATGGATTTGTGACGTAGGATTTTTAGACTTTAGGCGAGATGTAGGATTATGACGGATGATGGTAGACGCATTTGGAAATTTAGATGTAGGAATTTTCATTTGCCAAACTTGGGGTGATGGATGATGGAGACTGGGTTTCAGATTGGGATAATGTTTGGAACCATGACTTTTATATGCCTTGTATGATGACCATTTTGGAGGAGGTGGACATTTATTATATGTGGGAGTCCTCTTTTCTTGTGGCTCCACATTTTTATTGACTTTTACTTTTGAACTATTTTCTTTGTTTGATCCATTTTTCTTTGGGATCCATTTTAACTTTATTTTTCCACTTGGATTTTTGATTGATTCAATGGCCTTTGATATTTGATTTTGAACTTTGAATTTATAAGGCTTTTGTTTTTGTTGGTTCCAAATGGAAGGTTTATTCATGTTGGAATGACAATTTATGGCATGGATGGACAGAGTGTTGGAAACAACCTTATGGTAAGAACTGCTCAGGGCCTCCATTTTGATGTTTCTATCAGATAAAGTTGCCCCCAATATCGAGGAGGTACCATTAACATCATTAGATTTGTTGACTGAAGAATAACCAAGACCTTGATGTCTAGGATTTTCTTGAAACTGTATTGGTTCTAGAATTCCTTGCTCATGTATGCCTAGTCCTTTTCCTTGATACTGCATGCTCTGACATATTCTGTTTGTGATGGGGTATTTTTTGTTTTGAAAGCAAGATGCTAACCCATCACTGTGCATGTGGAAACTGTTACTTGGAATCTTCTCCTCTACAAGAAAGCCTAATTTGATAAAAGTGGATGATCCCAGTTGATAGGATGTCTTAGCTTCATTGACATGTTGGATATCTTTGGTGTGATTTTGTGACATATCAGATTCAAAGGATTCTATTGGTGCTTCCAAGTCGATGTCGAAACTGTCTTTATGGTCATTGTCATAGAGTCCAATGAACTCAGCTATAGCTTGATCATTTGCAAATATATCTAGAGTAGGAGACTCTCGTTCTAGAGGAATATCATCTATGTGTCCAAAGAAGGAAAGTGTCTCATTTTGGGAAATGGATGTGTTTTTTACTTGGATAGGGTCATCTTCAAATGTTTGATCATGAATGGCATAAAGGTCAAGGAGTGGATCATTTTGGACATCTTGATCAACAGTAGTGTCTTGATCATAGATGGGTTTTTCTTGAATGATATGGTTGGGTAGGGAATCTTGATCAAGGATAGGTGGTTTTTGGATGCCATGATTATCTAAAAGGACTTCTTGGATGGACTTAAAGATAGGGTCATGGGATAGACTACTTTGATCTTGACATGAAGGTGAAGCCATGATGTCATGCTTTGGACTTTCTATTTGACATGTATCCTCAAGTTTAGTAGATGGGATGTGACTTTGGAGACCATGAATAGATGTATTTTCATGACTAAATGTAGATTGAGATGGAGTGGATTGGAAGGGATTAGTGGATGAAGGACTAGGATAGGACATGGAGGTTTGGAAGGGATTAGTGGATAAAGGACTAGGATAGGATGTGGAGGCTTGGAAGGGATTAGTGGAAGGTTGGTTTCCCTTGTCAAGGTTAGGATAGGTATGACTAATAGATGTTTGTCATGGATTAATGGCATGGATTATGCTAAGGGACTCTTGATAATGAGGGTAGATGGATGGAGAACTAGGACTTATGGATTGTTGGTAGGAAGGGTATGTGGGTAGTTGTCCATGAGTTGACGTTGATTGGCATTTGGATTGGATAAATTGTCTTTTGAAGTCTATGTCTTGTTGGCATTGACCATTACAGAGTAACTGGTATTCAACTTGACTAGCAAGCATAACAAGGTAAATTGCAGACATGGTGGTGAGGTTATGATGAAAGATGGAGTATGACTAAGGTATGTGATACGAGGGCTAAGGTATGACAATGCAAAGAGTGACTTAAGTCTAAGGTATGCAACCTAAGCTATGTTTTTGGGATTTTCTAGGTGCAAATAAGGAATGTTCTAGGATGACACTAGTCTAAAGATGCAAAGTCCAAGCAAGGCTCTAAAGTAATCAATTTTGTAAACCCAAAGACGGAGGGACCAAATACCTAAATTCTAACCAAGGTTTCAATTTAATTAAGTCAAGGAACCAATATAATACGAAGATCAAAGACAAATTGAGTTTCCTAACTAGATCAATGAGCTAGGAGTACTCTCTATAGGATAAAGGATAAAATGATAAGACTAGGTTCAATGACAAATTTCGTAGATGCTATGATTTTTCTAGAGTGTAGATGATGGACCTATCCTAAAGTTTATAAAAATGACCCTCCTATAAGTTTACTCTAAAGGAAAATAAAAATGTATTCTAAGATGAGACCAAACTCTGAATTAGGACAACTATGGTAACAACTATATGAACCTAAAGGATGCAAAATTGAGCAAAATCGTTTCCTGTTTCCGTTCAAAGTCTGCTTGTGGGATGTCAACTAAAAGACTGGTATAACCGTGTTGACTGGACAGTGAGTGTGAATTCTGGTTTTCTAATCAGACAAGTGCGTCGCAGGATTTCACACATGCGGTTCAATTTCATAGTTGCGGTTTTCTGATGATCAATTGCATGTCCCTGATAAAGTTCAATGTTTGACTCTGACAGATGCGGTTAACTTTCTAACAAATGCGACTCGTAATGAAAGTTGTGACTCAGAATATACATATGCGGTTCTTCGCAAAGCAATTGCGAACTAAACTAGCAGATGCGACTCTACGCCTAACAAATGCAACTGAAAATGACAGATGCGACTTGAAGTGAAACATATGCGACTAAAAATGACAGATGTGACTCAAAGTGAAACAGATGTGACTAAAAATGACATATGTGACTTGAATTTAAATAGATGCGACTCTAAAAATCAATTGCGACCTTCTGGTAAATAGTTGCGGCTCTCTGTGTATGTTCAGTGATTTTGAGATTTTAAAACTGACTCTGTTTTTCGTGATCAAATTCTGACAAACAAGGACAATCATAAGACAAAGTTTTTTCAGTTTGATTTGGACTCCAAGAATGTTTAAGTTGACAACTAACAAGCACATCCTAATAGGCCAAAAGGCCTAGGGTTTGTATACTTGGTATAGCCCATCGAAATGCCCCGGATTGGTGATAAACACCCTTCCTTCTCGAGAGCAGATAGCTTAGAAATTTGGTGGCATTGGCTCCCCTCCACGGCTCATTAACGTCATTCAAGCACACCAATTTTGAATTCTTTGGGAAATGACCTCCCAAGAACTGCTATCTCTACTCAAGGGGATCAGTAGTGAGTGTCTTCAGGCATGATACTGTACCCTGCACTATACTAAGCAACGACAAAAAATGGTTGGTCTCTAAAACAAAAAGTATTTAGTACGGACATTCTATTCATGGGGCATGATCCATGTGGAGAGAGTCCCCTTTCGGATCCATCTCGTCAGAACTATACTTGTGATTCTTGGGATTTCCCCAAGAATCCACTTTTATATACCGGTTGGAAGTCCCTCGGGTTCAGGGTGCTACCGGTCTGAGTCGTCCTAAGGTGAGTACTTTTTCCCACCAGAACAGGCCCAATTTCTAGAGTTGGTAACTGTTTCTCTTATACCCAGGATCACACAGATACGCAAGGGGAGAGGATACTTCGATATACCAAACCGTGAGGGTAATTACACAGTTGTGCTTTCACACCAAACACAGTAGACACTTGTTAATTTTAATCCAAATGAAAAATTTGCTACACTACCAAACAATTTGTTTCAAAAATTTAACTAGGGTCTTTGACATGCGTTCTACAGAAAGATTCATTAGTAGTTTTCAGTATTGTCTTCACCAATCGTCCTGCAAAAACTCGTTAACTCCTCAAGACACACGTTGAAAACAGAGGATTAGTGCAAAAAACTTAAATGAAAACATCAAACTAAAATAGTGATAACTTTCGTAAAACTAAAAAAAATTTTAAACCGTAGATATCTATGGAAAACTAAGACATAGACCTTCAAAACCCAGAAAACATTTCGCAAAATCCTACAAGACTTGTCTTATAAACAAAAGAAAATTCGGGTATGAACAACTAAATCTTAAAAACCGCGGTCACTAAAACGGCCATAACTTTCTCAAATCTTAACAAAATTTTAAACCGTTTGAAGTTCTGGAAAGCTGAGAATGAGACCTACAAAACCCATAAAAAATTTTAAAATATTTTATGCACCCATTTTTTTGTACTCAAAAGAAGATGACAAGATTTCATATAATTTTTTGATTGTAATCTACAAAACAGAAAAAATAAACAACACACAAATTTCTCTACAAAACGTCGGGTTCACCAAATGCAATGTTTAGAAAATGCACAAAGAAACAGATTAGAGAAAACATGCAATCTAAATCTAAATACAATCTAAGTTAAGCAACAAAGAACAAAGGAAAGTAAAAATGTAATAAAACTGAACAATCTCACCAAATTGTTACGTATTTCCATGATTCATCTCGATTGCCCTTCTCTGTTTCGCTTGTAGTAGTATAATTGCCCTCAGATTTTCAAAGGTTCGTGCAAGTATAGCCTATGATAGTGATTTAGCAAAACATCGAAGATTCAAGATAGTTGCTCACAAAAGTCATAAGATTTCGAGAGAGATATACGATTTCGAGAGAGATTGGAATGATTAAGACCAGATCAATTTATAGAAAATTGATTATTCGAACAATAGGCCAGGATTGAATGATCAATGAATGGTTGAGATTGACTGATTAGTCATGCATTCTGATAACAGTTAGTAATGACATGAGTGATATAAATTAGAAATAGAATTAAAGATTAAATAAATGATTTAATCTTCGAGTTTGGTATTCGAAAACAGAAGAATTATCTTTGCATGACAAAGATGAAGATGGACTAAACAACTCTTGTTCGAATGCATGCACAAGGTTTAATTAATTAAATAAGAATATTTAATTAATATGCATGTACATGCAAATGAGTTAGAACTAGATGATTGAATGATTTGACGAAGAGATTACTCGAGAACGCCACTCAGACATTAAATCAAGAGTTAACTAAGCAATTTGAATAGATCTTTGAGTCGAGTAAAAGTGAATACTTAGATAACTCACACAATTATCTAAATATAGAGGAATGCGTTAAAATAGAATTCATGAATTAAATAATTCATTTAATTCAAGATTTGATATTTGAAGAATAATTAAATAAATAAGATTTATTTAATTTTAAGTGATGAAGGAATTTAAATGAATAATTAAATAAATAAAGAATTTATTTAATTATAGTTGAAAATATGATAAAGAGTAAATTAAATAAGAATAAGGTTAATTAGTAACATAATTAAATAAAAGTGTTTATTTAATTAATCGGATAGAATAAAGAAAAGTGTGAATTAATTAAATAATTAAGATTATTTAATTAATAGAAGAAATGAAGACTATAGAGAATAATTAAATAATTGACATTATTTAATCATGACCATGAAGAATACGAATTATGAAGAATATTGAAGTCGCAGGCTTAGACCAAATTTAATATTAATGAAGAATATTAATATTAATTTCAGTGTCAGAATTATACGATACATGTCTTCCTGAAACCAGGCTTTGTCATGCCTTATACAGATAGTCATAACATCGAAACCAGACTCAAAGTCTTATCCGGTATGTGTATCTCCTGAAATCGGGCTCTATCAATCAATCCTTCTATCAATCAAAACAAATCAAACAAACAGATCAAGTTTTGGCAAATATTTTACTGGCTTTTTGACTTTATGGCTTATTTATCTTATCTTTTCACTTGGCTTTATGATAGGAATTATGTTACTAGCTTTCTCAAGGATGTCCCATGAAGGATTTAGAGAAGCCACGATGTATCAAAATTCTGTTTTCTTTGACTGATGTCTGTCAACTATCTTTTAACTTTGATTTTGAGTCATGTTACTAGTTTCCTCAAGGATGTCCCATGAAGGATTTAGAGGAGCGATGACGTCTCATGACCCGTCAATTGTGTGAGTTATCTAAGAATTTTTTTAATTATGTTACTAATTAACCTTATCCTTCTTGTCAAATTAAATAAATTCTTATTTAATTTACTTCAACTATAATTAAATAAATTCTTTATTTATTTAATTATTCATTTAAATCCCTTCATCACTTAATTAAATAAATCTTATTTATTTAATTATTCTTCAAATATCAATATTTAATTAATATTTAATATTTAATTGGAAAATGTATAATTTTTCATATAGATGGCATGACTACTTTTTCTAGGAAAAGAGGAGATCATGTATTAGATTAATGGAAAGTACTTCAAATATGTAAGGACTATGGAGTCTCCTTGAACCCAAATAAGTGTATCTTTGGATTAATTGAGGGAAAATATTTGGTATTAAAATTTTAGGGAAATGTAGAGCTAACCCAAAAATAATAAATACAATCTCGAAGATCTCATTACCTAGTAGTAAGAAAAAACTAAAATATTTCTTAAATGGTAAGATCAATTTTATTTGTAATCTCATTATAGGTTTTATAAAAATAGTTATACCATTGAATGGAATTATAAATCCCTAAAATTATTCAACACAATCAAGGAATCAATTGATAATACTCCTATGTTGATCAACCCATACTATTCACATCCCTTTTACATTTCCTCTTTTTCTTCTAAACGTTCATGTGCAACTATGCTAATATTAAAATGGAAAGAGAATAATGAGAACCAATTTCTTTCATGAGTGATCCATTCAAAGATACATAATTGATAGTCTTATAATGAAAAGTAGAAATATATGCTAGTAAAAATAGTTTAAAAATGCAAGTGTTCACATGGAGTGACCAATTTTTAGCACCTAGGTGCTTAATTTGACCTTATAGGACCTAAAATAGGCTTTTTTTCAAATTTCTATAACTTTTGATCTAGGAAGAAATTTTTTCAAAATGAAATACTATTAAAAATTCAGCTCTAACAATTTTACAATGGTGTAGGTGATTTTTAAGAATTATGTTTTTTGATGCTTGTTTCTCCAGCTTGAAGTCAGATCTTGTTTTTCAGCCTTTGAGCTCATAATTTTTTTCTCTAAACTTCATTTTTCCTGATTCTTGTGGCATTAGGAAGGTATTCAAGAGCACTACAAGTTTATACGTACACTTTTTGCAGATTTTTTGCCAAAATTTCAATTTATTAGTTTGAAGCCAGATTGGTACTTTGGCATAACTTAATAAAATTTTGAAACAAAAGTGGCATTTTCTTTGGCACAAAGGGGTTATTTTCTTGTACTATGAGGGTTAATTTGTTGTTCCTCTATTTTACTTTATGATTTTATCATGGATTTTCAAAAATTTGTACTTCTAACTCCATATAACTATCATGAATGGAAATCACAAATGGAGGTTTTATTTTTAAAATTGAAGTTGCAAAGAATCACATTTGGCATAGATCTATAACTCATAAAAGCTATAGAAAGAAGAAAATGGTTTTATAGAATAGATGAAGTCCTTGTAACTCTTATTTTTTCTATTTCTCCAAATCTTAGATATCATGCTACATATTGTAATCATCCTAATGATGTTTGGATTATCTTAGAGGGTCCCTTTGGCAAGCTAGATATAATGAGGAAATTTAAGTTAGAGAATGAACTTATGAGTCTTAATCCTTTATATTTTGATAATATCCAAGACTTATTCTCTAAGTAAAATCTCTTAGACTACAATTATCTCTAGGCAATGCACACAAAATTCCTTCTCTTGATGGATTTCCATCTCAACTCACAAGGGAAAAAGCCAAGTTGGCATGCACATGGGCACATTGAAGTCTTCCAAATTTTAGGATCTTCTTGCAAAAGATCCTAAGGATTCAAGCATAAATGGTAAGAAGAAGAATAAGGACCCCAAGTATAATGATCAAGGTAAGGATTCACCTTCACAAAGAACCCATGAGTCCACTCTCTCTTCTAAAGGGAAATCATCTAAAAAGAATTTGAAATGTTAAAATTGCAAAAGGCTAGGACATGATGAGCATAGATGTTATGATAAGAATAGTCATGAACTAACATACTTTTTTTAGAAGAACATCTTATTACCCTCATTAGTGTCTTCTTCTTCCTCTTCTTCAACCTCTTAATTCGTAGCATCTTTATCATCTTAGTTAGGGAACATAGGAGTTACAAATGGACTACACAGAATGAAAGGACAAGCACTTTTGGCCTCTAAAAGTCCTGAATATGGAAGATGGCTTCTTGATTCATGGGAATATCATCATATGGCATCATCTATGGGAATGTTCTCTTCTTTTGAGCCTTGTAATTTGCCTAATATTTTGATGGGTAATAACACATATATGAAGGTGTGTTGGAAGGGTTATATTGACATGGGAGAAGGCACTTGTAATGATGTACTTTGTGTTCCTTGTCATCTAATTTCCTTTCTGTTTATCAAATTACCCATAGAGGAAAAGGTAAAATAGTTGAGTTCACTCTTGATATATTATACAAAAGGGAATTGGAGACTAGAGAGATCATTTCTATCAAGATGGTTTATCATTTATCTCATTTTTATTCCTTTTCCATTTTTATTTTTACGATGATAGTGTTCTTTTGACTGTTATTCACACTCATTCATCAAGTATGAATCATGTTTGTGAGGAGAATTTTAGTCATCTAAACCTTGGAATTCTAGAAACTAGTGTTGATATTCCTACTCCATCTTCTACCTCTTTAGCTATCAGTTCTTCTATTTAGTAGGACGATCTTAGTTTTTTAGATCTTGCTTTATGGGATGAATATTTGACAGGGATTTCTAATTTGTTTGTGGAGTCTATATTGCAGATTTCAAGGACACACTTGAGGGGTTTTCTCTCCTCTTTGATGATAGTTTCAACATAACCTTTATCCCATCTTCCTTGTCTTTAGAGATTGGCATTCATGAGTTTCCTCATTTCCTTGATTTTTCATATTTCTTGGTTGAGTTTGACCATGATTATGTTGTGTCTTTTAATATTCAAGCTTGGAGACTCCTAATCAGTTTTCAAAGGCATACATTTTGAGACTTCATCCTTCCTATTTTCAATTGGACATGGAGTGGCTTCTTCATCAACCTATGAATTTTTTTCTTCCTGAGGGAATATATTTTTCTTGCAGGAATTGTATCATCTTTTATTTTTAGGAATTCTTCATCGGCATTGGAGCTTCTTCACTATGGGGGATATTTTGTTGCTCTTTTCCCCACTTATGGGGGGGTCATTGATTGTATATTAATTATAGATGTAGTCCTTGGGGACTATCATTGATTCTAACATATGTCATCTTTCTTTGTATTTTTCTCTTTTGGAGAGGAGTTTTGTCCCACTAGGTTTTCTCATTTTCTCTGTTTATGAGAGATTGTATTGTAAATGGGTACCTAACATGGCCTTGTAGTCGGGACCCATCCTTTTCATTTTTTGCATAATAATATTCTCCCTAAGTTCACTTAAGGGGGTGTTGGTGTGAATAAATATCTTGTACCTAGCAAGGGGGCTTATTCACATGTTAAGCTTACTTAGGTCCTAGGTGTCTTTATAGACGTCTTGGTTGTCTAGATAATATCTTATCATATCTTATATTTTTTACTTTTATTTAATATTGGTTACCTAGGTCATTTAAATAGTTTTCACTTGGTTTTTGTCTCATAACATAGGATTAAGACACACGTCACAATCTTGTCTAATCCCATCCCTTACCTTGCCTTTATAAGAAAGGCCTCTCATGTACATTTGTATCAATTTTTCATCCATATTCATATCAAGCTATTCTTACCATTTTCTCTCTTGTGGAAGATAGTTTGGTCTAGAAACTATTCCTAAGGGTGTTGGGAGTCACCATCAACTCCTACAGATATCTCATGTTAATAGTTAGTTCCTTTTGTCTATGATTGAACCCCTATAGAATGTACACAACAAGTGAAAGAATGATAGGAAAGTCATTGTGCACCTTGCATAAAATGTAAATATTTTGTAAATTTGTGTTTCACCTTGGGGTGTGATGTCACACTTGGATTTCTTAATATCTTCCTAAGGATTCATTATATGTGATATTTAAAAAATTAATTTAAGTATGTAGGTGGATCACATGAATTTGTAATATCCTTGAGTATAAAACCCAATAACATTTATTTTAAGATCTATTGTAAATATTGGGCCTTGATTGTGAACAATCTTAATTGGCTACATTAATTAGGAAAATTTGGTTAGCAACTTTTTAGGTTGACACTTTATTTATAAATTGTGTACTTGGGATGGTCTAAAAAAAATTACTTATATATGGATAAGTATTGCTAAAATTACTCCAATAAGTGAGTTGTATATTTCTTTGAGAGCACAAATGGATTCTATTTTGTATTATAATATTTCTTTATTTTGAATACAAAGAATAGGAATGTTTTTTGTTGGTTGATTTTTCCCTTTAATGGTATTCCCATGTTAAATCCCATGTTATATGTATTTTATCCATTAAAATGTATTGATTCTATTTCTCTATGAAAACATTCTTTTATTTATAGTAATATCATTTTATTATAGAGATAGCATATGATTCCTTACTTACCTAATAAAAAACATATGATTGTGTTTACCACTATGTGGACACAAAAAATTGTACTCCTTTATAGAAATTGCAATCTGTGGCCTAACTTAGTCCTATTTTAGATACCCTTGCACCAATCACCTCTTAATAACTGCATTTATAGGCCCCTAATGTTCATTATTTTTTTATCTAGAGGCCCATTTTACTCAAAACTTATATAAATCCCGACAAATAATGCTTAAAACATTCATATCTCAAAAACCCACCTCCAAAAACCTCATGTGGGACCCATTCGCCAAGGGTGGCGAATGAGTCCCTTTTGGGGGAATTTTCATTTTTAAGTGGGAAACTCACCAACTTAATTCAAATTTTCAGTGGATTTCAGCCTCTTAGGTCTTAATAATGAGCAATTAGGTATTGATTCCTATAAATATGGGTTTTTAGGTCATTTTTCACATCTCAGGTAGTCATTTTTACAAAGCAAATTCAAAAGTTAAGTGTTGAGAATCTTCCACAAGAAGTTTCATTAGCATTTCTACAAAAAAGTTGAAGCTTTTGGACAACAAGATAGAATTTTTGCAAGTCTTCAAGATCACTTCTCATTCAAGATCCAACATTGCAAAGAGTTGATCATGGATGCCTATGGAGAATCATGGAGAAATCTAGGTTGAGGAGATGTAACTAGCCATCAAATCACACCTTATGACTTGTTTTCAAAGTGATTCCATCTTCCATTTTCTCTCTATCTTAAAATTTAAGGTTTGCATGTCATTTACATTCATTTGAAATGTTTTAGGGTTTCTTGGATTGAATTCTTGCATCATTCAAGTTCCATTTACTCATCTTATTCTAGCACATTAGAATAGGGTTTTGTTTTACTTCAGATTTTCCTAGTCTTAGACACACTTAGGGCTAGGGTTTTATGCAAATTTTATCCATTCAAGGTTTAATTACCAAAATAGGGGTTTGACCAAGGAAAACCCCCCATTAGGAAACAAAATTTAAGCTATTTTGTAGGTGGCTTTTGGAGATTCAGATCTGGGTTTCCGTCAAGAAGTGTTGTGCAGGTGACACAAGTGCAGATCTGAAACTTGAACTCTCAAAAAATAGAAAAAGGACTGATTCTCCATGGATGGGAAATGAGTCCCATTGGAGGTGCTTGTTAGATCAAAGTGTAGATTCTAGTACCCTTTTGGCAGAAATAGGAGTTTGGGTAGAAACCCTGGTCTAAGACTAATTTGCCCAGGGTGGCAAATGAGTCCCAGTCAGTCAAAAAGTTAAAATTTATAGATTTTCAGAGTATTTTCCAATCTCCATTAGGTTTACAGGTGCAGACATTCAGTCTTGTAACTTTCTATTTGGTTGTATTTGCATTTTTATTCATCTTTTTAGGTCTTTTGCAAACTACATTGTGTTTTCAAACACTTCATGTTTCGTAATCTTGCATACATAATCAATAGTATTTTTCAGTTCAAGTTGTATTTAGTTTACCTCATTTAGGCATATTGCACCCACATCACATCTCTCTTTGAATGTGAACATTATATTTTGGCCCAATCTTATCTCCTTTTAGGTGAAAAACCTTAGAAGGAGCATAAACCAGTTGGGTTGCCAAAATATTTGTTTACATTTTGGTGAACCTATCCTTAGAAAATTGTTACTTCTAATTTCAAGTGCATTTGCATCCTAGGTTTAGTCTGCATCAACATTGCATTAGGTTTTGCATTGTTTTGCATCCTAGGGTTTTCAAACATTGCAGTAGTGAAAGCATCATATACACTTCATCATTGCATTGCCAATCATTTAAACTATTGAAATTTTATATTTTCACTTTAGATTAGTAGTGTACAGACCTGAAAACATAGAAAAAAGTTAAAAAAGTTAGGAAAAATTTAAAAATACCTCTCTTGGGACTCATTCACCATCTTGGGCGAATCAATCCCAGTACACTTTTTGCATCACTATTTTCAGAATTCAGCTCTTGTTTTCCACTTTTTGTTTTCCATAGTTACTTTTTTGTTTATGTCTGGTTATTTTTTGTTATATTCAAATTATTTGCATTAGTATTATTTACTTTCATGGCACTTATGGATAGCATTATATTTTTACAATTTTCATTTTCAACATTAGTTCCTAGTTCATTTAGATTACTTTCATCAAAAAACACCAACCAAAACATTAAACAATCCATCAAAACCATGATTCACTTTAGGCAAACTATATCATCCAAACCTCTTAGTAGTGATGACTTGGATAGGTTAGATGAATCCTTACAAGGTTTCCTCTCACTAAGTCCATCCACTAAGGCTTGTGATGACAAACCTAAACCGATTAATGACAACTCATCTACCAAACCCTTTAATAGTGATGACTTTGATATGTTAGACAAAGCCCTTGAGGACTTCATCTCACAAATTCCATCCACTAAGGTTTGTTTTGAGCAACCCAAAATACAAGATGTTAATGTAATTCAACTCAAACTTGTCCTTTATCCACCTTCACATCAACCTCAACCTCCACCTATGCATGATGTTGTTGCCAATACCCATTACACTTGAAATAATCTACAACCACCACAACCAACCCCTACCTCCTTACCTTTTCCCAATATGACACTACCTAGTGCTCCCCGATTACGAGAGTATGATCTTATTGAACAACTTAAGAGCACTCCTGCAAAAATATGCCTTTGGCATCTTCTTCAAAATTCATCAAGCTATCATTCTATGCTCCAAACAACATTAAAAAAATAGTGGTTCCTCCTGGTACAAACACAACTGATGTGGCGGCTCTTATGCAAGGAATGAATACAATGAATGTAGACATTACCTTTCATCAACATGAGCTCCCTCCGTAGAATTAAGGAAGCAAAATGAAGCCTTTATGATAATTTCTCAGTATAATACAACAGGCATCAAAAGAACCCCTATTGATAATGGCTTTTCCCATCATGTGTGCAGTGTAAATCTCCTAGATAAGTTATGTGTGGATAAATCGCAAATCAAACCTGATTCTTTATCTATTAGGGGATTCAACAATACTACAAAGCAATCGCTTGGTGTAATCACTTTTCCTATCACAATTGGAGTAGTTACCTTGCAAACTCCTATTCATGTCATGCCCTATGATCTTGTGTACAATATTCTTTTAGGAAGGCCATGGATTCATGAGATGCATGTGGTACCTTCAACCCTCCATTGAGTAATGAAATATTTCTATAAAAACAAAATTTATCAAGTTCCAATAGACCTTGAGCCTGAAAGTTGCTTACAACTTGAAAAAGGAACAATGAGTCCTCTAAACACTTTAATTCCAACATCTAACATTGAACCTCTTGAGACCAATAAACAAGATGAAAAATCAGTCTCTAAATTATTAGGTGACGATTGGGGTACCTTAGAATTCACACCTTCATTTATGGATGAATACATACTAACATGAAAAGAGGATGAAAAACAAGAACAATCAATGGTTATGACAACTCAGAATTTGGAAAAATCCTCCCCAACATCTACATCATCTATTTTGGCAGAAAATGCAACTTACACAACAAATTTTGATGAGATAGATTATCAACGCCCACCTGATCCAACGAAAATGGAAAGACTTTATGGTCAGGGTTATGAGCTTGTGAAACAATTGGGATATAATGGTAAAGGATGTGGGAAGAATGAACAAGGCATTCATGTCCCTATTGAACCTAATATACAAGAGACAAAGACTTGTTTGGGGTATTATTTTTCTAACATAACAAAAGCAACTCAATGCCCATTGCTCAACATCAACACCATCACATGTAAACCAAGAATTAATCTTACACTAAAGTTGTTTGGTGGAGCCTGATCAATCTCCAAGTGGGAGATTGTTGGTATGTGGCAACTGATCATGCTATACTATACACTCTTGATGTATCTCACCGGGGTTCAAGGGCGGAAGCCCTTAAGAATTTTTTTTTTCTATTTTCTTTGCATCATCACTGAAAAAGGAAAAATCACCAAAAAAGAAAAAAATTGACTTTGTAAAACCCTAATTTTGGAAGCTTCTAAAAAGCTTGTTATAAGGGGTTGGGATGGGAGTTACAGTATGTAGAAAAAGGCAATTATTTGTGAGATTGTAATAAGTTTTGTACTAGATAATAAAATCATTGGATGGCTGCGGTTTTGTGGGTGTAGCCGGATTGGGTGAACCACATTAAATTCTATGTGTTGTCTTGTTTTTGCTATAATTTTTTGTGTGTTTTATTGATCAAATTTTCATTTAACTATTAGATATATGTCTTCTAACCCTAACAAGTGGTATCAGAGAGGGTTGTGTTTGATTATCGTCTGTAGGAAAGTCTCATGGTTGAGTGGGAGTCTCACGGTTAAGTGGGAGAAATGGCAGACAAGGGTAAATTGAAGGTAGATAAATTCAATGGGCAGAACTATCAGTTATGGAAGATGCAGATGGAGAATTATCTCTATCAAAAGGATTTATGGAGGCCATTGGAAGGAATATCCAAGAAACCAACAACAATGAGTGATGAGGATTGGAATCTTCTGGATAGAAAGGCACTGGGAGCCATTCGTTTATGCTTGGCACAATCAGTGGCATTCAATATTACAACAACAAATACAACTCAAGAGTTGATGGAAACCCTGGCGAAGTTATATGAAAAGTCTTCTACTTCGAATAAGGTATTTCTTATGAAGTGTTTATTTAATATGAAAATGGTAGAAGGTGGGTCAGTTGCTGATCATTTAAATGAGTTCAATACGATTACCAGTCAATTAACTTTTGTAAATGTAAACTTTGATGAAGAAGTTAGGGCTCTTTTGATTCTGTGTTCTTTTCCTGAAAGCTGGAATAGCTTGGTAATGGTTGTTAGAAATTATGTTTCTGGTTTGAATACACTAAAATTTGATGATGTTGTTGGTGTTATTTTGAGTGAGGCAATTCGTAGGAAAAGCTCAGGTGGAACATCCACATCAGGCAGTGTTTTGAATGCAGAAAGTAGGGGCAGAACAAAGGAGGGAGGAAACAATTCTAGAAGTCATGGGAAGTCACAAGGAAAATCAAAGGACAAAAGGTTCCAATCTAGAGACAAGAGGGATTACTGGTACTATGGTAAGCTGGGTCACTTAAAGAAAGATTGTTGGTCTCAGAAAAATAAAGGAGACAAAAAGGAAGGAAATAAAGAGGAAAATGTGGTAAGTAATAAATCTGATGAGGATACTTTGATTCTTTCCCTTGATAATGTTGATAATTCTTGGGTGTTAGATTCAAGGGCTTCATTTCATGCTACGCCCCATAGAAGTTATTTTCTTGATTATGTCCAAAGGGATTTTGGGCTGGTTTATTTGGGAGATAAAAAACCCTGTCAAATTGTTGGAAAGGGAAGAATCAAGATTAAGTTGTAGAATGGGAATCATTGGCTACTACATGAGGTAAGGCACGTTCCAAAGTTAAAAAGAAATTTAATTTCAGCGGGGCAACTAGATGATGAAGGTTGTGTTGTTACATTTAGTGATAAAAATTGGAAGGTTACAAAAGGTTCCTTACTGGTAGAAAAAGGTGTGAAATTAGGCACCTTATATCTTTGGACAGGTCATATTGTTCCTTCTACTTTAGCTATTGCAGATAAAAATCAATGTTTAGGAACAGTTGTTGTAGTTCAACAGGCAGAAAATCAGATAGTTGCTATGGATTCTAAATCAGCACTGTGGCATAATAGACTTGGGCATATGAGTGCAAAAGGTATGAAATTACTTCATTCAAAGAATGTTTTACCAGGTCTGAAATGTATTAATATGGATTTATGTGAAAGTTGTATGTATGGAAAAAAAAAAAGAGTTAGTTTTTTCAAGGATGGGAAGCAAAAGAAAGATGAGAAATTGGAGCTTGTGCATACGAATGTATGGGGACCAGCTCAAGTATCTTCTCTCGGTGGCTCTCGGTATTATGCCACTTTTATTGATGATGCAACAAGGAAGGTATGGATTTATTTCCTTAGGAAAAAATATGATGTATTTGAAACTTTTAAGAAATGGAGAAGCTTGGTTGAGAATGAGAAAGGTAAAAAGTTAAAATGTCTCAAATCTGATAATGGTGGTGAGTATTGCAGCAAAGAGTTTGAAGATTATTGTTCCTCTAATGGTATTCGTAGGCAGAAAATGGTTCCAAGGACTCCACAAGAAAATGGAGTGGTTGAGCGCATGAACAGAACAATAATGGAGTGTGCACAAACTATGAGATTGCATGTTGGGCTACCTTTAAACATGTGGGTAGAGGCTGTAAACATTGTTGTTTATTTAATCAATAGAGGTCCCTCTAATCCTTTGGGTTGTGGTATTCTAGAGGAAGCATGGACATGTAAGAAGGTGAGTTATTATTTTCTCAAGACCTTCGGTTGTGAAGCATTTGCACATGTAGATTCTAAAAATAGAACCAAGCTTGATGCAAAATCAAAGAAATGTATATTTGTTGGATATGGCATTGATGAATTTGGCTATAGGCTTTGGGATTTTGAAAATCAAAAAATTGTGAGAAGCATGGATGTCATATTCAATGAGAAAGTGTTGTACAAAGATCAGTTGCAGCAACATGAGAAGAAAGAAAATGATTATGTTGTGTTGGATGATACACCAAATAGCGATGTTTCAGTGGTTCCTCATGCTCCGTAACAACAACAACAAAAAATACCACAAACTCCAATGAATGTTAGACGATCTTCAAGGATAAGTAGACCTCCAGAAAGATTTGATCCCTCTTTGTATTATATTTTATTAACTGATGTTGGTGAACCAAAATGTTTTGATGAAGCTATGCAGGTGGATACCAAGGTTCAGTGGGAACATGAAATGGAAGAAGAAATGGGCTCCTTAGTGAAAAATCAAACTTGAGAATTATGCAAGTTGCCTGTAGGTAAAAAAGCTTTTCAAAACAAATGGGTTTATATGTTGAAAGAGGAGGATGGAGGTAAGAAAAGATTTAAAGCCAAATTAGTTGTAAAGGGATTTGCACAGAAAAAGGGTATTGATTTTGATGAAATCTTTTCTCCAGTTGTTAAAATGAATTCTATTTGTACTATTTTAAGTATTGTGGTTGCTGAAGATTTGCATTTAGAACAACTTGATGTTACAACATCATTTCTCCATGGTGATTTGGAAGAGGAAATATACATGGAACAACCACAAGGGTTTGAGGTCAAAGGTTAGGAGAAATTGGTGTGCAAATTGAAGAAAATTTTATATGGCTTGAAGCAAGCACCTGGGCAATGGTATATTAAATTTGATAGCTTTATGGTTGAGCATGGCTACAGTCGATGTAATTCAGACCATTGTGTTTATTTTAAGAGGTTGAATGATGATAGCTACATTATTTTATGCTTATATGTTGATGATATGCTTGTAGCAGGGTCTAGCATGGATCACATAAAGGACTTAAAACAACAGTTAGAAAATTCATTTGCTATGAAGGATTTGGGGGCAGCAAAATAAATCCTTGGTATGAAGATTACAAGAGATAAGAAAAATAGAAAATTGTTTTTATCTCAGGCTAATTATGTTGAAAAGGAGTTGCAGAGATTTCATATGGAGAATGCAAAAGCTATCAGCACACCTTTGCCCAGTCATGTTAAATTGACTAAGGATATGTTTCCAAAGACATAAGAGGAGAAAGAAAAAATGTCCAAGGTACCATATGCTTCAACTGTAGGTAGTTTAATGTATGCCATGGTATGCACATGACCAGATATTGCACATGTTGTAGGAGTTGTTAGCAGGTATATGAGTCATCCTGGTGTTGAGCATTGGAATGCGGTAAAATGGATTCTCAGATATTTGAGAGGTACATCCAATAAATGTTTATGTTTTGGGGGCTCTAATACTGATTTAAAAGGCTATGTTGACTCAAATTTGGCAGGGGATATAGATACCAGATGGAGTACCATAGGTTATGTTTTACAATTGGTGGGACAACAATGAGTTGGATTTCTCGGTTGCAAAAGGTGGTTGCTTTATCCAACACAAAGGCAGAGTATGTTGTTGCAACAGAGGCGGAAAAGAAGATGATATGGACGCAAATTTTCATGGAAGAGTTGGGAAAACAATAGGTTGAACATTACTTGTTTATAGACAGCCAAAGTGTTATACATCTTGCAAAGAATCCTGCCTTGCACTCTAAAACCAAACACATACAATTGAGATGTCATTTCATTTGATTAGTGTTGGAGGATGGACAGGTAAAGCTATAAAAGATACATACAGATGCCAATCCGGTGGATATGTTTATGAAGGTGATGACAAGGGAGAAGTTGAGCTCCTCTTTAGCTTTGGTTGGCCTTCAAGGTTGAATTCAAGTATAACAGAGTAGCAGGGTCCAAGGTGCTTATTTCCAGTGGGAGCTATAAGTGCAGCGGTGTCATCCAGGATCAATCTCCAAGTGGGAGATTGTTTGGTGGAGCCTGATCAGTCTCCAAGTGGGAGATTGTTGGTATGTGGCGACTGATTATGCTATATTGTACACTCTTCACTTATTTTCGTGTCGTCATCGGAAAAGGAAAATTCACCAAAAAAGAAAAAAAATGACTTTGTAAAACCCTTATTCTAGAAGCTTCTAAAAAGTTTGTTATAAGGGGTTGGGATGGGAGTTACAGTATGTAGAAAAAGGAAATTATTCGTGAGATTTTAATAAGTTTTGCACTAGATAATAAAATCATTGGATGGCTACGATTTTGTGGATGTAGCCCGGATTGGGTGAACCATGTTAAATTCTCTGTGTTGTCTTGTTTCTGCTATAATTTTCTATGTTTTATTTCTCTGTTTTATTAATCAAATTTGCATTTAACTGTTAGATATATGTCTTATAACCCTAACAAAAGCATCCTAAATTTCTTGATATGGATTCACCACCATCTTGGGAGTATGTTGAAAGTGATGAAGCCTTGAAACAACTATTAGGAGCCTCTGATAGGCTGTCTTCTTCCAAGAAAAATGTTACCTGTTCCATGATAATTACCACGCAAAAAGATAGTGATAATAATGAAGAACCATATGATCCTAAAATTCCTAAGTCTAATGCATTCCCCTTAGGAGATACAATTGGCATACCAATGGATATCGATGATAAAGAAAAAATTATTAAGATTGGGAAGTGTCTTGACGATGAAGAACAAGAGGACACTACAACTTTGCTTCATGATTTTCCTAAAAAAATTTCTCGAAAATATTTTGATATACCAGGAATAGACCCAAAAATAGTAACACATAACATTGTTCTTGTTGAAAATGCTAAGCCTGTTCAACAAAAGGTACACAAAATGAACCCTAAGATAGCCTTGAATGTTAAAGGAGAACTTGAAAAACTCCTTGACACAGGTTTCATTCGGCCTATTGATTATTCTCCTTGGATCTCAAACATTGTCGCAGTTGCTAAACCTGATAATTATATTTGAATATGTATGAAATTTTGTGACTTGAATAAAGCCTCCTTAAAAGACGATTTTCCTCTTCCTAATATAGACATGATTGTGGATTCAACTGCTGGACATGCTTTGTTGTCATTCATGGATGGATTTTTTGGTTATAATCAAATCTTCATAAACCCACAAGATCAATACAAGACAACATTCACAATTGTTTGGGAACATTTTGTTGGGTTATGACGCCTTTTGGCTTAAATAATGTAGGAAAAACTTATCAAAGAGCAATGAAATTGATATTCCATGATTACATACATAAAATCTTGGAAGATTATGTTGATGACATCTTTTCCAAATCCTTAACAAGACAAGACAATGTGAATGTCCTTCAACAAATCTTTGAACGAATGCGTAAATATAACATGAGACTGAATCCGAAAAAGTGTCTTTGGATTGGATAGTGGAAAACTCTTAGGGTTTATCATATCTCACAGAGGCATTGAGGTGGACACAAATAAAATTTATGTTATAATCAACATGCCACCTCGAAACATTTCTCAATTGTGCACGTTACAAGGAAGAATTCAAGCTATCTGTCATTTTGTCACCTCTTTAGCTGATCGAACATTACCTTTCACACATATCCTCAAGAAGGATGTACATTTTGATTGGAATGAGGATTGTAAATGAGCCTTTGAGCGTTTGAAGGAATACCTTGCAACTCCACCCGTTTTACAACCCGCTATGCCAAAAAAACTATTTATCCTTTACATAGCCGCCTCAGCCCATGCTCTTGCAACATTGTTGGATCAACAAGATGATAATAGAAAAGAACATCTTGTTTATTACATTAGTTTAACTTTAATTGATTATGAAACCCAATACACACCAATCAAAAATATTTTTTGGCTCTTGTATTTGCTACTAGTAAGTTGCAACATTACTTACTAAATGCTGAAATACAAGTCATGAAAAAATTTGATCCTCTCAAACATCTTTTCAATAAAACAAACTTATCAAGGCATCTTGCTAAATGGGTAATGTTGTTTACTGAGTTTGACCTTAATTTTGTTTCACAAAAAGCAATCAAATACCAAACCTTGACCTACCACTTAGCCGACACTCCTCCTCTAGCGTTACCTTGCAATCACTCTTTTCCTGATGATAGTGTGTTACCCCTTGCAACTAATACATGGGAACTATATTTCAATGGATCTAAGTGTAGAACAGGCTCTGGTGTTGGGGTTATATTGATCCCACCTACAAGAAAGCCTATTCCCTTTTCATATTGATTAAATTTCCTATGTACAAATAACACAACTGAATATGATGCATTAATTTTTGGGTTATGTGCTGCTTTAGTCATGGGTGTTAAAGATATTAAGATCTTTAGTGAATCGTAATTAGTAATTAAACAAATCAATGTGACATATCAAGCTAAACATGACAAATTATCCAAGTACAAATATCTTATTAGGCACTTGTTAGAGAAGTTTCAAACATTTACCATTGATAACATCCCATGAAAAGATAATCGGCTTGCAGATGCAATGGCAAGTGTTGCCTCTCTTATCTCCCCTCAAGATTATTCAAAATATTTCACATTCACTATTCACCCTATTTTGAAACTTTGATCAATGAAAAAATGGAAGATGCTTTAATAATAGATGAGGAAAACTCAAGTGAATGGTATGATGCCATCTTTAACTATTTGCAAAGTAGTACCTTTCCCGAGCCAACAACTAAAAATCTTTGTGCTTGTTTACAAAAGCTTGCATCTAAATATGTCATCCTTGTCGATGTGCTATATCGAAGGTCACTCAATGGTATCTTACTTCGATGCTTAAACAAATTCGAGATACCTCTAGCACTTCACCAAGCCCATGAAGGTGCTTGTGGTGGACATTTTGGAGGGAAAACATTGGTTTAAAAACTTATCCGTATTGGGTATTATTGGTGCAACATGGAACGTGATTTCTTTGACTATGTTCACAAATGTCATAAATGTCAAGAACATAGCAATTTGCATCATGCTCCTGCTAGTGAAATTCAAACTCAACTTCTGATACGGCCCTTTGCGGTTTGGGGATTGAACTTTATAGGAAAAATTTAACCTCCCTCTTCCGCTAGACATACCTTTATCATCACTGCAACTGATTATTTCACAAAATGGGTAGAGGCCATCCCGCTTTGATCTACAATAGTTGAGGTAATATGTCATTTCATTCTAGAACACATTATTTCTTGCTTTGGGCTCCCTTCCGCATTAGTTTCTGATAATGGTACACCATTTAAGAATAATGAAGTGAAGAAATTTTTGGAGACCTTTAATATCCAACATCATTTTTTTACACCTTATTATCTACAATCTAATGGTCAAGTTGAATCAACTAACAAAGTTCTTGAACAAATCTTGAATAAAACTGTTAACAAAAATCATAGTGATTGGCACACACATTTGCATTATGCGCTTTGAGCTTATCGTACAAGTGTTTTCTCTTCCATAGGGACCACACCTTATAATTTGGTCTATGGTAGTGAAGCAATAATGCCCTTAGAGTTAGAATATCCTACACTAAGGATTGTTCTTCGAGGACTTGTTGATGAGACACATTATAAGAAACAACAATTACATTAGATGTAGATGCTCAATGAACAACTCATTAATTCTCTTGAACATCTCCAAGCTTATTACAAACACAAACATAATCATTACAACCTTAATGTTATCCCTCGATCATTCCAAAAGGGTGAGTTAGTTCTATCTGGTAATCAGTGTAATGTCAATGCCGACTTAAACAAACGTGATAAATTTAGTTCTAATTGGTTAGGACCTTACATAGTTGACAAAACTTTTGGGTCCGGTGCACACATGTTAACCGAACTCGATGACACACCCCTTAAAGAACCCATCAATGTCTTGCATTTACGTCAGTATTATGTCTAATCCCTTTGAATAGTATGAATAATAAAGCAGTGTTGTTAGAGCTATTAGGCCATATCCTATATGTTTTCACATTGCTTCATTCTTGAGAAATCAATCATGTATATGTCTTGAACACTAAAGTGATTATTTAATTCATTTTGATAATTACTTTGGGTTTCATATTATTCAACCTTTCTCTTGTGCATTTGATAAGTTAGATTATTAAACATATTTAATTTAGCATAACATCCTTAATCATCAAGTTGTATCTAAAGGAAACTGCAATAAGTTTTACTTAGATCACATAAACTTTGTTAAAGCATGAAGACATTAATTAAGTAATATTGCCAAGGTTATTTAATTAATCAAGTTGTCATTTAACATTTAACATTTCAACACATTAAGAAAAAACATAAAAAATGCTCATATATATATATATATATATATATCCAAAGTATTATGTACATCTCATCACAATATATAATATCACTGAGGTCTATGGGAACTAGATCCCTCATGCTCTAGTCCTCATGATTTGGTACTAGGATGTCGAGTGACGGTCATATGGGATCGTGAATGTGATCCACACCCTAAGTACAAACTCTAAGCCTTGTATCCACCCAATGGCCACATGACGCTCCTCCACTATCTGATCCCTCTCTGCCCGTAGTAGTGCTACCTTTCCTTGAAGTTTCTCCACCTCTGTTGGGGTCTGGGATGACTGTCCTGCAGTCTCAGCTCGACGAAGGCATCTCCTCACACTCTCATACACTACTCGTAGCCTCGTGAATGGTCTAAGTGACTCTAGCTCCTCCTCCATGATCGATGGGGGCATGTAATCAAGTTTGATCTCCTCCTCGTCGATGGATGCATGCACTCTATTTGTTGCTGCCTGACGATAGAACTCTCTCCAATCTCTCGTCGCTCTTGCAAGGTAGAAATAATACACAATCAGTAAACATCATCATGATATATATATATATATATATATATATATATATAAAGTGTAAGCACTAAAGTACATGCATAAAATAAAATATCATAACCTATATCTGCAGTTGGCTAAACAATATCAATATCATCCTATACAGGGGGCATAGAGGATGTGCTAACCTCTCCATGACTATGAGTACTAGTGTTTTCCACAGCCACTGCTCAAGATCTTGTCATATGGACGGGAGAGGGATCTCCCCACTTGTGTCAATCTCTAGCTATTGCCTTATCACTCTCACTCAGGGGTGGCTCCTCCTCATCCTCATCCTCATCCTCCTCTCCCCCATCCTAGCCATCATAGTCAAGATCGACATCCTCATCATACTCATCATCTATAACATCAGTGAATATATTTGCAGCCATGTATCATACATCCTCAGCCTTGTCCTCTACCTCATCTCCCTCATCTGGCACTGGTCTTGCATCACCTATAGGGATATCCATCAGAACTATGGGAGTTGGCCATGTCACTGACCACCACTCCCCATGCTCATTTGTGTTACTGACATCATCAGCATCGAAGATTGGCAGTTGATCGTGATCTGAATAATCAAAGTCACTCTGGACTACATGGTCTATAATGAGTCATATGATATCACCTAGCCTCTGGGAACTCCGCACTGATCTCTTGATAAAGGGGCATGCCCTCGGTGGTGTTTTCACCTACCCACAAGCCTAGTGAATATAATATGCTCAAGGCACCACACCTGTAGAAGCATGTAGTGCACCATACTATCTATCTCTCAAAAAACAAATCGACCCAAATCATAATACAGATGTGCTAGGATTCAACATCCCCAAGCATAGACCGTCCTGCACTCTACCATCCTACGAATCAAGTGAACTAATCCTCCATCAAGGTGTATCACCCATCCATTTGGATTGAGTACCAGTGCCACCATGTGCATCATAAGTTTTCTCACCATTGGGGCTCGCGAATATAGTAGCATCGGTAGCTCGATTCACACCCTCACGTGCTCATCATGAACTAGTCCATCAAGGCAGTACTGCATGTCAGCCTTCCGCTCATGAAATGACCGATCTCCTCAGAAGCATACTCATTCTCCCCAAATAGGAACTCAGACAATCTAGTGTACATCCTCTAAGGTAATGGTCATCTCCCTGGTCGGGAGGTGAAATGTGCATGTATCAACATTCCAAAGCTCACATAGAGCCATCAGCATGGCATCTTGGTATCTCATGGGAGGCATAAGGTATGCCCAATAGATTCCTACTTCCTGAAGGTTCTATGTCTCCTCTGCTAACAGTGTTGGGTCTAGGTCTCTCAAAAACCTTAATTGTCTCCCCCCTAGCTATTGCCGCAACGGGGTAGGTACCTATCAAAATTACAATAATATGCTCTAAAAACTCATCTAATATCTTTAATTTTTACATTATTCATCATGCAAGTGTGCTTAAGTTCTTCTAGTGTGATTTTCTAAAGGCCCTAGACACTTTAGAACCCTTTTGGGACACTTTGCAAACAAATGGGACACTTTGCAAACAAATGGGACACTTTGCGAACAAATGGGACACTTTGCGAACAAATGGGACACTTTGCGAACAAAAGGGACACTTTGTGAACAAATGGGACACTTTGCAAAAAAAGGGGACACTTTGCGAACTTTTTTCCAAGATCCTAAATTAACCTATAAATGCATTAAAAATTAGTAAATCATTGCAAAATCACTAAGCAAAGGTCACATAATCAACTCACCTCGTGATACAGCTCACTGCATGCCACCTAGTCTCGAAGCACATCCAATCGTGAAGGCCTATAATCCCATCTACTCGACATCTTCTCATCTCGCTCGTCACTCTCAAGCTACAAGAAGATAAAATGTAATATTAAGTGACAAATTACTCTCCTTTACCTCTTTTAACTAATTTCATTCCTTTTACTCTTATTTATTAAAATAGGGTTATTCTCTCTTAAGAGTTAATAAATTAATTTATCTTCAAAACAATGTAACAGGAGCTAGGGAACTCCATTTTTGACATTGTTTGATGCGTTAGAATCATGATTCTGCACCCCACATCATCAATCATCTATCGTTATGTGGCATGGTACTTGGAAATTTCCTACGGTATGATGTTCCTTATTCGATGTGGTTAGATTGCTACCTTGATTCCACCTCCGTAAAGCAAGCAAAATAAATGGGAGCAGACATCTACCCTTGAATTTGATTTCTAGAAGTTAGACATAAGGATTTTTGGACAACTAACGAATTCGTGTTGCAAGATGCGGTTCCTAATGTTGTGGTTTTGCAGATAACTACACTGGGGGCCTCATTCTCCCATTTTTTGAATGAGTATCCTTTTGTGTAATAAAGTATACTGTTTGGAGTCCTTTAGCTTACATATGCATGTAGAGTCATATGGGTGCTAAAGTGGGGGCTAACTATGGACACAAAAATTGTACTCATTTGTAGAAAGTACAATTTGTGGCCTAACTTAGTCCTATTTTAGATACCCTTGCACCAATCACCTCTTAATAGCTGCATTTATAGGCCCCTAATGTTCATTATTTTTGATCTAGAGGCCCATTTTACTCAAAAATCATATCAATCCAAAAAAATAATGCTTAAAAAATTCATATCTCTAAAACCCACCTTTGAAAACCTCATGTGGGACCCATTTTCCACCTTTAGAAAATGAGTCCCCTCTGGTGGGACCCATTTTCGAAGGGTGGCGAATGAGTCCCTTTTGGGGGAATTTTCATTTTTAAGCAAGAAACTCACTGACTTAATTCAATTTTTCAATGGATGTTGGCCTCTTAGGTCTTAATAATGAGCAATTAGGTATTTTTGCCTATAAATATGTGTTTTTAGGTCATTTCTCACATCTCCTAGTCATTTTTTCAAAGCAAAATCAAAAGTTAAGTGTTGAGAATCTTCCACAAGAAGTTTCAATAGCATTTCTACAACAAAGTTGAAGCTTTTGGACAGCAAGATAGGGTTTTTGCAAGTCTTCAAGCTCACTTCTCATTCAAGATCCAACATTGCAAAGAGTTGATCATGGATGCCTATGGAGAATCATGGCGAAATCTAGGTTGAGGAGATACAACTAGCCATCAAATCACACCTTATGACTTGTTTTCAAAGTGATTCCATCTTCCATTTTCTCTCTATCTTCAGATTTAAGGTTTGCATGTCATTTACATTCATTTGAAATGTTGTAGGGTTTCTTGGATTTAATTCTTGCATCATTCAAGTTCCATTTACTCATCTTATTCTAGCACATTAGATAGGGTTTTGTTTTACTTCAACTTTTCCTAGTCTTAGACACACTTAGGGCTAGGGTTTTATGTAGATTTTATCCATTCAAGGTTTAATTACAAAATTAGGGGTTTGACCAAGGAAAACCCCCCATTAGAAAACAAATTTTAAGTTTTTTTGCAAGTGTCTTTCAGAGATTCAGATCTGGGTTTCTGTCAAGAAGTGTTGTGCAGGTGACAAAAGTGCAAATCTGAAACATGAACTCTCAAAAAATATAAAAAGGACTAATTCACCATGGATGGTGAATGAGTCCCACTGGAGGTTTCTTTCAAAGTAGAGTGTAGATTCCAGTACCCTTTTGGCAAAAATAGGATTCTGGGCAGAAACCCTGGTCTGGGACTGATTCGCCCAGGGTGGCGAATGAGTCCCAATCAGTCAAAAAGTTAGTATTTCCAGTTTTTTAGAGTATTTTCTAATCTCCATCAAGTTTATAGGTGCACACATTCAGTCTTGTAACTTTCTGTTTGGTTCTATTTGCATTTTTATTCATCTTTTTAGGTCTTTTGCAAACTACATTGTGTTTTCAAACACTTCATGTTTCTTAATCTTGCATACATAATCAATTTTATTTTTTAGTTCTTTGTATTTATTTTACCTCATTTAGGAATATTTCACCCACATCACATCTCTTTTTAAATGTGAACATTGCATTTTGGCCCAATCTTATCTCCTTTTGGGTGAAAAACCCTAGAAGGAGCATAAACCCTTCAGGTTGCCAAAATCTTTGTTTACACACTATTAAAGTGGAGCATATTTTGATTACAAGGTGATTAAGAGTAAATGTGATAGATTTCTATTTATTTTTCTAGGAAACCCATGTAACATGCTTGTACCAAGCACATTGATGTGTAATAATTTTTTTTGAGACGGTAGAGAGTGATAAAGTTATGACTTATAATATTAACACCTTTGATAGTGTTAAAAATCACTTTTAAAACCCATGAGCATATAAAAGTTCTCCTAACCCATGAGCATATAAAATTTCTCCTAATGCAAGGAGGCCATGTAGTCCTTATATAATTTATTTGATTCATCCTTTTTTCTCTTATATCTTTGAAATGTAAATATCAAGTGAGAGAATATTTAGGATAGATGATATATACCTTACAAATCCCTATGTCTAATGTATTTATTTATATTTGTAGATGGATAGTTACTATATTTTCACCTTAGTACATGGAATGGGTGAACTTGGATACCCAAGTGTTTTGGGGACAACAATATCAATTAGTATTCTCTAGTTATTTGGGATTATCATCATGAAAAGACATGAAAAAAGTAAAATGAGGATGAAAGGTCACTTTAGAAAATAAATATAGATACCTTATAAATGGATCCTTTGTATGATACTTGGGAGTTATAAGTTGAATTTTCCATACATAATTGTGGGGTTTACATATTTGGAAGTCACTTTTTATTCTTGGAAAATATTCTTCATGAATGGGGCATTAGGTTTTTGACTTAGATATAGGCACCTAGTTTGGGTTCATAACTTTGATCCATTATTTTGTAAACCATCTATGGTTTCTTGTATTCATTTGGCATATAGAGACATGGGATAAAGGTATGGTATAGTTATTTTTTAGGTAATTTTATTCTATCATAATGCTACTAGATTAAATAATATTGTGTGGATTGTATTAAATTGTAAATATTTATTTTTGATTAATGCAAGCTTGATATCTCTTTTATGGTGGATTTTTTTCAAAAGAGTTTCTCCACAAAAATTTTAATGTTATGTGCTTATAATGAGTTTTATAATTTCTATTTATTTTTGTAATTTTTTTTACATGTTAAATTTTAGATTTAATAGTTAATCTCATATTTATCTTTTCAAATAATTATAATTGAACAATTTATATTATATTCTCACTATACTTGTTTGTTGGTTTCTCAATAATAAGTCTAAGGTTTTGGAAGCTTCATCTTCCTATCATGGTTTGAAACTTTCTCAGTCTAAAGGTTTAGGAAGGTTTGGCTTGAAGGTGACTTGTTAAATATCATTAATTTCCTAAAGAAGATTAATCCTCCTTGTTGGTCTATTAAGCCTATTATTGTTGATTCTATTTCTATCCTTAATTCCTTTAAGGAGAGCTATATTTCTCATATTTTTCATGAGAGAAATGGGTTAGCTAATAAGTTTTCTAATGTTGGGGTTCTTGAACCTAGATTTTGGGATCGGTTTGATACTCTCCCAATTTATATTCAAAATTATTAATTATGATATGAAAACTATATAGGAGGGGTTATCCAAAATGATTGATTCTTGTCACATGCAGAATTTGATTGAAAATATCACATTGAAATGTGATAAATTTGAGGGGAGCTCGACTCTCATTAATGATTATGAAGTTGATTGAAAGGAGCTACATTTAAAGTTCATGATGGCCATTAGTCTTCTTGGTACTTACTCCACATAGATTTTGGGTGTTTGTAGAGGCCTTTTCTTTTCGAGGCTTCTTTTTCTTTATCTCTTGTTGGCTTCTCTTATTTTTGCTTTGGCTCTAGTTTGTGGTCCCCATGGGTGGAGAGATAAATAGAATTGAACCCATTTCTTGTGATGCCACAAGAAGCAATAAAAATATTTTGGGTCTTTTGACTGAGGGTGGTGTAACTCCTTTCATCAAAAAAAATCATGGTTTTGATCCTATGATTTCACAGGATTTTTTCATTGGCTAAAAGAATAGGGTGCTTTGGGTGTTTGGTTTGTAATTCAATATCACTAAGGAGCTAATTGATGGTATTATGGTCCTTTCCATTGATGGAAGGAAGGTTTACAGGGATAGGAAGGAGTCCAATGATGCTATGCTGTTGTTCTTTGAGAAGAAGGAAAGGGACCAATTGCAGAAGTTTTCTTGTGGTGGCTTTGATCAGAAGACCATAAAACCCATTTGGGAGGACCTGGTCATGGAGATTATGAGGTACTTTACCCTCAACAATAGATTTCCATCCCTCTTTGGTTATCATTTTGTTTTATTGAATCATTTTAGGTATAAAAATAGGGTTTATTTTTCGTATTACTTGTTGATGTCTTTAGAGAATGGGGTTAAGGATTTTGAAAGGAACCTTAAGAATCCAATTTTGCATGAGGGATTAATCCTTTTAGTTATGGAATATGCAAATTATTTCTCTATTTTAGAGGAGCCAAAGAAAATTGCTAGAAGTCATCTAGATAAAGTTGAGCAATCAAGAAATGGCATTGGTAATGATTCTGAGAAAGCTAAAGGGAATGATGAGGGGTATGATGGTTATATGGAGGTGCTCTAAGAGCCCCCTAAAGAATTCAAACCAAATCCAAGAAAGAAGGTGAAAAATATTCCTCATCCCTCTTGGTCTGAGGGGTACCAAACTGGTAGTGAGGAGGATGATTTCCCTGTTGTTTCTATGAAGGGTAAGAAAGTTAAGAAAGGGAATTATGTCACGGCCCCTATTCTGGAGTGGAAAAGGAAGCCCATTCTAAACTATGGTGATAATACTAAAGTGGCTAAGGGTAAGGAACATTCTATTTCTAGGAAGAAGTTGTCACTGAAATTTGAACATGAAGCTTGTGGTGTAACTAAAGCCCCTGCTGTAGAGAAAAAAAGAAGACCCTTTTGAAATGTGGTGAAAGTATTAAAAAAGCTAAGGATATTGCTTCTAGGAAGATTATTTCACTAGACGATGAAGGTTGTGGTGAAATGGAAGGGACGCAGTTGGAGGAGATTCTATGTGGAGAGAAAGAGATGACAACGAATAAAGTTATGGAGGTTGGGTTCTATTATTGCTCCTATTGTTACTACTGAGGTGGAGAATCCTAAGTAGAAAATAAAAGTCCCTGATGGTGATTATGCTCTTGACAAGGTAAACTCGGTTATTCATGATGAGTAGGAGACCTAGGTTGACCCTAGGGGTGACTTGGCTGATAATAGGGACATTTTTAACTGTAATCGTGAAGATTTAACCAATGTTTTGGGTATGGTGAAGGATGGATCGATTATCTTTTTCAAAATATTTAAATGGTTGTTTAGTGAGTTGAATCTAACCAATATTAAGGCTCGGTCCTTGATCAATAATTCTAAGATTAATTATAATCCTCATGACTCTACTATTCCAGCCCAAGTTGATCAATTGTTTAATATTTTGAAGACTGTCACTGATGAGATGCTAAAAATGAAGAAGGATTTTGAGCTTAGAGTTTCATCCCTAGAAGAAAGGATGACAAAATCCTTTGAAAACCTTGATACTTTGGTCAAAGTTATTCATTCTTCTCTCCATAATAATTCACAGGGCCTTTATTTTCTTAATGAAAAGGACCGAAAGTAGAAAGGTGAGTCTTTTGGTGTGATGAAGGAAACAACTGGTATGGTTGTTTTTCTAAAGATAAGAAGGGAGGGGAGACTAATAAGGGCCCCAACATCTAAACCCGTAAGAACTTAGTGATATTTCAAAAATGGTGGACATGCATGAGAAGATTATTGCTTGTGATCTTGAAGCGGTTGATATTCTGAAAATTCTTTAGTTGTCTATTATTTGGGTCCTGATTTTTTGCTGGCTTTTTTTTAATGGTTGGCTACATTTTATGTATTGATTTATCTTAAAGTAGCAGTCTTTTTTGTACAGGGTTTTGGGACCCCTTCAAAACCTACTTTTTCGGTAATCAAAACAATAAGTCTAAGGAATTAAGAGAACCACAATTTATTGTATCACCTTTCAACATGTGCTTGGTGATCATCATAAATATATTATTATGTTTTTATCTGTTTTAGCCATTCAAGGATTAGGTGTTGCATCCTTTGTACCTCCCAAAGGCAATTTTAATTTTGTTAATATAATTTGAATTTTTTGTAGCTACTATCAAAGTGAATCAAGCACACTTATAGTAATTCAAACAATAAAGGTACAAACATATGTTGTGTCTTTTACAATATGCATAATAATATCTCTATTGTAAACTAAAAATAATATCTCAAGAATATTAACCATCCTCCTATAAACTGAAATAATCTATTGATGCCTAATTATGCTTCTGAGAAGATATACATCCACAAATCTTATATAATGTACCTAAAGTTACTAACAATTATGGAATTAAACTCAAAAACTTAAATTTATTATAAATTTTGACATTATACTCAAAGGAAGGGAAAAATAGTAACTAATGTCCACAAATAACTAAATAAAATTTATCATAATCAAAAGTACATCCTATTATGATAGTCTAATGGTAACATGTATTTACAAATATTATCTTGTTATAACTTTATGTGAATGTGTAAGTACAAAATCAAGAAATTTTAGAAAATTTGAAACAACTTGCCCCATAAATTTATAGATAATAATTTTATATTAGTTACAATTATGCTATTGAAACTTGTGTTTAATGTGCATACATTATTTTGGTTTGATTATATAATTTATTTTTATTATACTAATTTTACTTAGGTAATTGGTTTTATTTACTTGAGTAATTATTTGTATTTACTTACATGGATTTAATAATAATGAGTGCTTCACTTCAAGTTGAGCTTACTTAATCTTCGAGCTGAGTTCACTTTACTTAATATATTTTCAAGTTGATTCCACCACTTGTTCAATTGTTTCTAATTGAACTCCTTTGCAAAACTTGTCATGTGTTCACTTGTGACTAGATCAACTCATATAGAAACTTTTTTTTCAACTTTTTCTCCTAAATTCTATATATTGTATGCAATCTTCTTTATTTCAAAGAATCAATAAATCAATTTAATTTTAATCTCTTCATATTCTTGAAATTATATTTTAGTTGATATTTATGTTCTACACCATCTACATGTTTACATATAGCTTTTGTAATATTCTATAGTCACCTAGATCTAGGATTGTGTTCATATTCTCATTGAATCCTACATGCTTGGTGTAGTTATTTAGTTACAATTTATTATACTAAGTTTACTTAGGTAATTAATTTTATTTACTTAGGTAGATTTAGGAATAATTAGTACATCACATCAAGTTGAACTCACTTGATCTTCAATTTGAGTTCACTTGACTTAATAACTCTCCACATTTAGTCCACCACTTGTTCACTTGTAACTCAACTCCTTTAGAAAAAATTCCACTTGTTCACTTGATACTAGCTCAACTCCTTTGAAAAACTTTCCTTTTCAACTTGTTCTCCCAAATTTTGTATATTGTTGAAATAAAGAAAAATATGTTGGGGGAACAAAATAGGGTTATGAACCACTTAAGGACCTACTCTTCTTCAATTCATTAGGAAATGAAATCCCAACAAAGAATTGACTAACTACCCTTAGGTGAGTCAACTCTATGGAGGAATCTTCATATTTCCTTTGTTTTGCAAGGATAGGGGTCCTAATTAAACAACACTTTGGGGAGAAAAACTAAAAAATAGTAAACTAACTCCAAAATGCAATCTACAACTTGGATCTAATAGGTTAAGTTCAATAATGATGGAACCAAAAATTGAAATGTAGATTAGAGAGAGGAGGAATGATGTTTACCAGTCATCAAAAGTAAGTTGTTGAAGCTGATCTAGGACTCATCGCCCAAGGGTGAATGGGTCCTGAGTTAGGGTTTGTCTGCAACTTTCAGGAGCCTCTGCTATAGATCAAAATCCTTCAATTTTCCTAGGTTTCAGGTTTGAAAAGCTGAAAATAAATTTTGCAAGTGTGTTTCTGTGAGATGACAACTTTTGTGACAAATTTTTCAACTTTGACAACTTCTCCAATTTTTCTTTTCAAGATATATTCGAGATTTCTTCCACCTAAATCTGCAAACACAAATCAAGAGGGAAAAATGTTTTATTTTTGGTGAATGGGGGTTTGCCTTGGTCAAACCTTGTTTTGGTAATCAAACCTTGAAATAAAATGAAATAGCATGAAAGGAATGATGAATGAACTCAATGTCACAACTCACCAAACCCTTGAATGAACCTTGGAATTTAAATCTGAAACTTGCATGAAATGGTTTCAATGGGTGTGGATCTTGAACCTTGAACCTTGACTTGAAACAATACTTTGAATGCTTGAATGGATCATGAAACCTACATCATCATATTAGCTCCAAAAACATGCACAATGTAAGAAGACTTTGATATAACAATTATATTTTGATTGATGCAATAATTATTCAATAAATATTCTCTTGAATGCCTTGAATTGCTCTTGAATTTATCTCTTGATCTCATGAAAATATTCTAGGTGAAACATTGTGAAAATGACCTTATATTTATAGATATGTATCCTTAATTTCCCAAAATTCAAATATCACAAGCCGACATCTAAATATGGATTTGAATATGTTAAAATACCACCAAAAACATAATTTAAATTTAGGTCCTAGGTCTAAGTGAGGACCCATTTTCCCATGGGCAAATGGGTCTTGGGTCACTCACCTAGGACTCCTCTTCGGAAAATGTGATTAAATAGGCTTGGATTTGAATTAAAGGGGCCCATTAAGGAAAATTAAGCTCAATTAATTAAAGTATCCCTAAATAAGTGTGAAAGTGTAAAGAGGTACACTTTACAACACCAAAATAAGGAAAAATTAAGTCCATTTTAATATTAATTCCTAATTAAGTGTGAAAATGTAAAGGGATACATTTTTATACACTACATTTAGCCCCCCACTTTAGTGAGAGGATGACCTTGCATCAAACTCACACTAAAGTAGACATTCAAGACACATGTATGCAACAATGACAAGATTACTCAATCATACAACATCAAAGACTAAAAGGAAAAGGAAAAACAAAAAGGTGGATCAAGCCTTGACTATCCAATGCTATGTGGAACATGTCTTAGTTGTTTGTCCAAAATAAAGGGGAAGATCAAGCATTAACTTTCCAATGCATTTTGGAACACACCTTAGCTATTTATCCAAAAGCGTTCACAAGCAGAACTCGATGTACGCTATGCAAACAACACACACTCACTCCAAGCTAGATGGAACCTCAGGTCGTCCACTAGGTGAGCCCCTAGAAAGTGGCTTGGTGAGAAATTCATGCCAAGTCTACAGGCTCTCACTATACTAACCATACCAAATATATCCCTCTAATAACTCCAATAGGGTGTCACAAAACGAAAACTAGGACTTTGGGCTTCACAAGGTTAACAAGTTGTATTATGCTAAACAATTATGAACAAAATGCAATAAAGGTTTGTTCAAAGGGATCTTTCTTAGTTCATGTAAGTTCTCTTCTTATGGAACATCATAACTAATTTCTCCAAGAGAGGACACACCAAGGATAAAAGAAATATCATGCTCTTAGAGGACATCAAACCCAATGACACTGCCAAGAAAAAGACCCCTGGCAAGAAGAAAGAAAATCGCACAATGAAACATGAGGAATGATAATGCCAATGTATTCCCCCACTTTAAAGGAAATGCTAGCACCATTGCTATGATAAATTTTCTTTAAAGTAGCCAATAATCAATGCTAAACAATAAAGAATACATGAGAGCTTATTTGGAAATCCCTATGCCAAGTCATATGTTCCTTAATGAAGTTGCATCATGAAAAAGACAGGAAGGGGTTGCCGCCAAAATGAAATCCCAAAACACATAAGGGATCCATGGATTCAGGGTTAGTATATCTTTGCTACAATGTTGTTATAGAGCTCGAAAATGTCATCATTCACCAAATACTCATACAACAGGAAGAATGACACATTGATGGCGAAAACAAAGAAAAATATTTTGGGTCAACATGGAAGAGACCTAAATTTCTCAACGCCTTGTGTCATCCCCAAAAGGAAAACATAAGAAAAAGAAAATATAATTTTTTTCGACATATAGAAGAATGTAGATACAAATAGAGGAATGCACATGAAGAGGGAGAGACATCAAACATAACAGTTTGAGGAGATCACATTATGCACATGTAATCACACAAAGAACATGAAAAATAAAACAAAACAAAAGACTAGTAAGGCACATGTGATTCAACCTATAATAGGTCATTCGCATCCCAATCTTGATCAATATATATGAAAGGAAAATAACTAGCTAAAGGGACAACATCAAGTGCCAAACTAGGACAAGCACCAAGTTCAACACTCTTATTAGGAGGATTATCATTTAAGCTCATAGAAGATGAAAACAAAGAATTCAACTCATTATGCACTTGTTCATTAATCTTTGCAATTTCATTATCATCATTCAAGTTAATCACAATAGGATGTCTAATGACAATATCCATAGAAGTTTGTTGTTGTTGCGATGAGGGTGGAGAGGCAACATGCATTTCTTGAGACAAGTTTGGATTTTGGTTTTCTATGTTGTTCATTTTTTCTTTTGCTTGTAACAAACAAGCAATAGCATGATGTCTACACCTACGCTCTTTAGAATTTCAGTTTCTTTTCATGTGGTTTTCAAGTTGTGATTGTGTAGGAGCGGGTTTGTCAACCATAGGTTCTTTTTCTTCCCTTAGGGGAGGAACAAAAGGAACCATGGGATGTTGTTCAACTACTTTCTCTTTAGCTTTATAAACTTGTTTGACTTTAGGAGGCACAATGGGATTTTTTTGATTATCTCATGGTCTCTTATAGGAAATAGGGGGGATTTGTCAAAGGTTGGTCTTGGTTACTTAGAAGATATTTTGGTTTGATCATGGTCTTATCAAGCATAGGAGGCTCAATCATGGGTTGAGGCATATTACTAAGGGATAATTCTGCTATGCACTTTTCCTTAAACTTTCAATAGGATTTTAAAAAGAAGTCCTCATGGGGTCTAATAGGTTCAATAGGTTTGGGCCAAAATAAATCCAATGAAAAGTTCCCATGGGAAGAAACAGGATTAAAGCCACTATGATGCACAGTAAATATCTCATTTCCAAATGGAAACTTTAAACATTTATATACAACCGACGAGACAAAATTCATGGAGCAAAGCCATGGATAGCCTAACTTCACATGAAATTGGTCCGATGATGGGATGATGGTGAATGGAACATTTAATTCTTTTGGTCCAACCTTTAAAGGGAGATTTATTGAACCAATTATAGGGAAAGCAAAACCATTATGCATTTTTTATCTATGCTTTTTCTCTTTCATATGTATCTTGATAAAGCTCATGCACAAATAGGAATTCTTTAGTGATCACATTCTCTACATAAATGGGATCAATTAATATCATATCCCATTAGTAGGCTTGTCATTGATTCTTCCAACTATGTAAAGAGGACCATCGGGTGCATGTTTAAGTATGTCTTGTTGTGAAAAATCCATGTCAAGTGGCATCTTAGTTAGGCCCTTGTGAGGTTTAGCGTCGATAGATGCAATCACATCATCCATAAGGTTGTTCTTATTGTCTTTCATGTTTTCATCATCCATGTCAACACTCATCACATCATTCTTTGTTTCACTAGCTTTGACAAAGGAGATATTATGATAAGGCATAGGCTTGGTAAAGATTTTCAAATTTTGATTAGGAGGAGCTACAAACTTATTATCTTGATCATTAACACTTCCAATCAGGATATGATTAGAATTAATGAGGTATTGCACAAGATGTTTGAGACACTTACAATGTTCTACATCATGTCCATTTTGTCGATGGAAATGGCAATAGGCATTTGATCTATAGTTTGAAGGTAAAGGCTTAGTAGGATTAGGAGCTCTAATGGGAGGTAAGGAAATCAAATTATTTTCTAAGAGTTGCAACATGGTTTTATTAAGGGCATCATGTAGAGGGGTAAATTTTCTATTTCTATCCACAAAGGCATATGGTTTTGTCGTCTTTATAGCATCCACTTGGTTGTCAACATTTTGATTTTATTGGGGGGGATTAAGTTGTAGGAAGCCCTTATTTTGTTTCTTGAAAGGTTGATAGTTGGTTTTTAGGTGTGGATTTGGACTTTTCAAAATGGCTAGAGGGAGTTTTCACTTCACGACTACTAACCAAATTTTGGTAATCACGAAGGGTTGTACACAAGTGTGTGAAGGAAGGAAATATCAACATCTCAAGCTTACTTTGTAGTTTATCTTGCAAATTGGAAATAAACATTCTTTAAAGGTCAACATCAAGAATCTTAATGTTTATTTGTGAATAAAACATTTGGTATCGTGCTATAAAATCCATGACCTTTTCATCATCCTTTTGTTTACATGTCATCAGATCAACTAAGGTCATCTTAGGACCCATGTGAATTTGGAAGTGGTTGTAAAAGGCATCAATAAGTTAATTGAATGAACTAATTGAATTATTCGGTAAGGAGCAAAACCACTCTAAGGCAACATCTTTCAAAGATCAGGGAATAGCTTAGCCAAGAGTTTATCTTCAAAAATGAAGTCACTACATAGGGTTGCATAACTAGAAACATGGCTTACAAGATCTCCTTTTCCACCATATTTCTCAAACCTAGGAACCTCTATACCTTGTGGAATTTGTGTTCTCAATATCTCCAAGGATAATAGATTGGTTTTGATGTATTGTGAAGGTTGGCCATTGTTTTTTTGGTTTAAGGTGGCGATTTGTTGTTGGAGGGATGACATATTTTGTAAAAGTGTATAAGGACTAAATCATTATTGGTATTGTAAGATGAAGGTGAATAAGGTGGAGTTGTGTATGTATGTAGAGGGCAAGTGAATTGTAGATTTGTGAGGGGGGATGGTTGAGGAGATATGAGATTTGAATTCACAAATGTAGAAGGATTCCTAGTGGAAATTCCTAAGGAAGTGTTGACACTGATAGTAGGTTGGATGGTTGTAGTAACATGAGTACTAGTGTATGTAGGAATAGAGGTAAGGGTTGTGGAAGGAGGAATTGAATTTCCACCTTGGCTTTGAGTATACCCCAAAGCTTGAGCACAACTGGTCATGGTAGGGATTTTCTTATCAATAATATGAGCTAGAATTCACACAATCTCTATTCCATGTTCATTTTCAAGAATTTTCCTCACATTATCTAAAGCAGGAATGGCACTACTAGCAATTTTTTCAAAAGTCACAAAGTTTTACAATTTCTCTATTTTTTCATCTATCCTTCTTATGTTTTCTTGTAGGACATTAGTAGCCATTTTTTCAACATCATGCACATGAGTTGTGGGTAGGGAAGTCATTGGAAATGAGGTATGAAGACTAGGATCCATAGTGGGTTGATTAGTATCAACACTATGAGTGAAAGAGTTGGAGAACCGAATATCCATGACGAATGGTGTATCACGGGATGACATGAATCTAAAACTATGTCTCACAATAGTATTGCTAATAAGACACCAAGTTGTGAAGCTCATACAAGTTTCACAAACTCAATGTACACCCAAAATGGATAAAAGGTGAAATGTTATGCAATATCCTAGAATGTAAAGTGTAATGCAATTTTCAGATTCTAAAAAAGATAAATTTTTTATTACTCTATGAAAAAACTTGAAAAATATGTCTTGTAAATACAATTTTGAATTCACACAATGCACTAAATTTATCAAATGAAGCTCAATATGATCAATTTTAAGTAACAAAATTTCTGCAAACTGAAACAAAAATCTAAAAACAACAAAACATAATACATAAACAAGGGTTTTAATGCCCAAAAATTCAAGAAATAGCCCTTATCAAGGACTCATTTCCCTTGGGTGAATGGATCATAGGTCTACATGAGGACCCATTTTCCCATGGGAAAATGGATCCTAGGTCACTCACCTAGGACACACATTGCTCAATGAGAAGTGCTATGTTAAGGCATTAATGAATGTTGGGTTTCCTCTTTGAAAAATGTGATTAAATAGGCTTGGATTTGAATTAAAGGGGCCAATTAAGAAAAATTAAGCTCAATTAATTAAAGGAGCCCTAAATAAGTGTGAAAGTGTAAAGGGGTACACTTTACAACACCAAAATAAGGCACAATTAAGTCCATTTTAATATTAATTCAGGTAATTAAGTGTGAAAATGTAAAGGGATACATTTTTATTCACTACAATTGTATATAATTATCTTCATTTCAATAAATCAATAAGTTAATTTTATTTTAATATCTCCATATTCTTGATATTAGATTTTAACTAATATTTGCATTTTTCACTATTTATATGTTTCCATCTTGCTTTTGTAATAATCTATTGTCACTCATATCTCAACTTGTGTTTGAAATCTCATTCAATCCTATATAGTATGAAAGATTTGTTAATAAATGTATCTACCTCATGTCCTCTAAGATATTAGGGTTTCAAACCAAATATTTTATGGAGAGATTATATTTTAATGATTCATGGTTCAAATCAGAGCTCACCATTGTATCTAAAGTCGCTAAGAAAATAAATTTTAACTTTCATTTTGTCCAAACTAAACACCTAGAGCCATTCTTTTTCAATTTTTGTTTGCATGTATTTTTGGTCTCTTTTGTGAATATCATGGTTTTTGAGGCAACTTGGTGAAAAATATATGACACCATTGTATTTTAAAGTCATCAAAACCTATAAGTAATATATAAATTCATCAATTTTTTTTATTTTCTATTTTAGATTGCAGAAATTAGGTAGCCCCTTATAAACTGCAGTGTGCCTGGTAAACTTTTTTTACATGACCGGTGACGCTAGCATGACACGCCATTCGGTACCATGGGGATGGGGAGAGACTAGACCTTGTGACCTCTTGCCTATAATAGGATGCTTTAGCCAATCGAGCTAGGCCCCCCACCCCATAAATTCATCAAAGTTGGATCTAAGTAGCTAGAGAATTTTTTTGGAGATTAGCACTATTCATGAGTACAAATTTGTATGGTTGTACCATTATAGTATTATACCATCTCTATGCTACATAATCATTATTATTACTTCAAATTTTCTATCTCCACTAATAAAGTGATCTCTAAATATGTCTATTTATTATTTCTAAATTTAGTAATCTTTTTGGAAATTCCTCTAAATATGGAAATTTCCCCTAAATCTAGAGGTCTCCTACATTCATCTAGAAATCTACTAAAATTGGATTTAAGTAGCTAGAGATATTTTTTTAGAGATTAACACTATTCATGAGTATAAATTTGTATGGTTATATCATTATACTATTGTGACCAATGACGTAGTATAGATTAACTATACTTGATCCATGAGGATTTGAAGCGTATTTAAGCCACTATGCATCAATCCCAATAAGATCATTCAATTTAAACAAAGACGAAGAAGCCATTAAAACTAACAATTGAAAAAATGAAAGCTTAACAAACATCTACTCTAAGACATTGAAACTTATCCTATTGGGGGAGTGGTGTTGCATTGATGTGGAATGGAGACCCTTTCCCAATCCCTTGGATAATGAGCTCGTTTCGATTGATTCTATTGAAGAGAATTGACGAAATTGATGAAAGATGTGTTTTAAAACATGATTAAAGCTAGATTAATATGATAAAAGCTAAGATGATCGATGTGAATTTATGCAATCTATTATAAATGTATGCAAGATTCGAAAGATTAAAACCCTAGTTTCAAAATATGCTAAATGGATGCACCTAAGTTACCATGGAAGCCATTAATGGATGCTCTAAGCTAATAATGCAAGTAAATTAACTTAAAAATGCTTTTAAAACATGAAATATGGATGCAAGATGAGAGTGATTTTAGCAACATAAGTTTACTATTAAAAGATGGATCCCTATTCAATAGATGCAAGCTCTATTTATAGAATAGGCAAAATGAAACTGATGGTCAAGATCAAAAGGATTAATCAACAATCTGAATGGAAGGAAAATGGAGGCATGGATCATGGATTCCCATCAAGGGTTGAGAATGCAAGACAATATTTAATCAAGGGCTTACATTCATCCAAACAAATGCACTTTCATAACTTGCACAAGAAGTTTGTTGAAAGTTTGTTATAAGGAAGAATATTCCTTTTTCAAATGAGTGAAGAGAGAGAATATTCTCATGGGCGAGGAAAAATACCATTTAGTTAATTAAAACCAAATTTCAATGTGCAAAGGGGAAGAAATATTCCATGGGAATATTCCCTTTTTGGAGGAATGTGCAAAGGAAGAATATTCTGAAGGAATATTCCCTTGCAAGTGGGAGAATTAGATTTAATTAGTAATTTGACAATTAAATAAAGTTTCAATTATGCAAATTAGGGGAATTAGGATGTTCATTAAATAATTTATTTATTTAATGAAAATGGGAAGGTGATATGATATTTAATTAAATAATTTAGGGTTATTTAATTAAATAAGAGGACTTAGGGATTAAATTAGAAATTTTGATTTATCCAATTTAACAGGACAAAAGGTTAGCATGAAAGGGGTAGGAATTAACCTAATTAGATTAATCAGGTTAATAGATGGACATGATGTGATTAATTAAATACCTAGGCTAATTTAATTAATTAATCAAAAAGAGGATGGGTTTTAGGATGAAATGGTGTTGGTATATCAGGTTTAGGTGCATGATATCATTTAGGACATTTTTAAGTGCCTACAACTATTATACCATCTCTATGCTACCTAATCGTTATTATTACTTTGGATTTTCTATCTCCACCAAATAAAGTGATCTCCAAATATGTCTAGTTATTATTTCTAAATTTAGTTTTTTTGGCAATTCCTTTAAATATGGCAATTTCCCCTAAATTTAGAGGTCTCCTACACTCATCTAGCAATCTACTAAAATTGGTAGCATTTTTGTTAAAAGTAATTGAAACTTGGATAAAAAATACAAGTCTAATAGAGGTTTCTAAATTTAGTTGTGTTAGTTTAATCCTTCTTTTAACACCTTGCATGAATAAGTTGCTTAACTTTTGCTCAAGTTTTTAAAATTTTAACTTCATATAGGCATAAAAACTCTTTTTGAGCCCTTAGAATATAATACAAATAATTTTATCTAAATTTTATTATTTTAATTTCAATATCTCCTTTTCTCATATACATTATAATTGCACTAAGATAACATACCAAAACTTCGTAATTATTGGGGTTTTTGTGCACTAAATATTTGTACTCATTTAATTGATATAAAATTTTAGTTTTAGGGGGATACTCTTGATTTTCCTAGTTTCATGATTGATTAATCTTGGGGTAGCTAATGACATCTATCACTCTCTCCTTTTAATTTGAGTATTATACTAAATCATGTAAGGTTAAATTTGGTTATTTTAGGAAGAAAAGTCATGAGGAAAATGAGTGTTTTTTAAAGAAAAATGATTGAATAAAGTAATTTATTTCAAAAAATGAACTAGTTTGTTAGATTCTTCTACACTAGTATTTTTATATTTATCAATTTTTCATACTAAACCATCTAGTGTGGACATGACATCACTACATGAGCAACATTGTCCAATGACATGCACTAATACTTTACCATCAGAACCTACCTTAATTGAGTTTTGTGTTGCCTCTAATGGGGCTTCTAATGATTTAGTTTAGTAGGACCATGCATATTTTATAGAGGTAATTCATTGGGACTAGTAATTTATATATATTGAATGTGTTTTGTGAGTCCAACCTTGCATATTTGGAGGACATTTTTTAAGGGCTTGATTTTTCTCTTCGATGACAATACCATTATGATTATTGTCACATCCTATTTGGTTTTTCCATGCTACTCTATTTTCCACCATGTTTTGACATTCCATCGTATTTAGTTAGGCTTGGGACACTAGATCAAATGTGGGCACATCTCATCACTAACTTGGAGATTATGACACAATTACCAAAGATATTTATCTTAAATTTCCTTCCTTATTTTCATTAATTTCTTCTTCTCTAGGGGAGGAATAATCAAAATTCAAAGATAATATTTAGATTTTAGTGTCTAGTATTTGCAATTGCTGCATGAGGCTACTTAATGGTGGCAACATGGTTTCTCTTATTCTCTATATTCTAGCAGGGTGTTTTTCCTTCCATAAGGGGATCACCTAGACCTTCTCTTTTCATCATCTCTTGTGGGAAATTTTTCCCTACAATTTTTCTCCGTCTCATCATCTTAGGGACACCATATTTGTACATGGGTAGCTAACATGGCTAGTTTTCTAGGACCCATTTAACATTTCTCCTATATTTCACTTAAGGGGGGTGTTAATGTAATTATTTAATTGTTTCTTATTATATTAAGTTTAGTTAGTCAATTAGTTTTATTTAGTGATGTAGGTTTAGCAATAATGAGCACTTCACATCAAATTGAGATCACTTGACCTCTAAGTTGAGTTCACTTAACTTAAAATCTCTTTATGTTGATTCCATCACTTGTTCACTTATGGCTAATGATGAGTCTAAACAATGGCTCAATTTTGATAGGGTTTATCATATATTTGTTGTTGATACTATAGACTTTAGCACCTAGTTATTAGTATTCTCCATGTTATTTCCCTAAATTTATGAACCTTGGGCATGAATTTATCCTTGTGACTTTTGATGATATTAACCTACTATGTGAATTATCTATATCAATTTTACATGTGATTGAATGGATGTTACTTTAAGGTAATTATGGATATTCAATTGTTTTGTGCGTGCTAATGTCATCATGCAAGTTCACATTAAGATGCATATATAAATGAAGCTCGCAAAGTGGAAGAAATTCATGCCAACCGGCCAGTTGCTAAGGAATTCAAAGAGATGGTCATTAAAGAGGTCAATGGAGGGAAACTCTCAATGGAGGGAAACTTTCAATGGAGGGAGACTCCCAACTCGTGTGGAAGTTGTAACTTACCTTTTAAATGATCATGTTTGTTAGTTGAGCGAATATAGGAAGTGTTGTTGTACTGAATCCTTGTTGAGGCAAGTCTACTTTGACTAAATCTGATGCATGCATAACTTCCTCCCTCTCTTTCCTATGCTTTCAATAAATGGCATCCTCCTATTTTGTTGGAGTCGACTGCCTAGTTAGTTAGGGTTAATTAGAAGCTTTTCCCTATATAAATAATGGTCAGATGCCCCTTTTCACAAGGTTGGATGTTTTGAGATTGCATTTTCATTTTTAGTTCCAAGTAATATAGTTATATTGTTGATATGGTGTAATCATGTTCTCAAGGAATAAAATGCTATTATGATTTATTGCATCTGGGTTAGCTTAGGGAAGACTCATTCAAGGGGTCCCACTTGGTGAGAATTTCATCCATTTAGTTTAATACTTATTTTTATATTCAGTAATTAGTTTTGGTCTCAGCAATTGTTTGTTCCTACAGCCATTGAAATTTTGTTTTGTGACTGTTCCTGCAGCCAAGGAAGACAGAGTAACTTCCTATCTATTTGTTGAGATTTCTATTTTTGTCACTCATTCCAGTTCAGTTGTTGATGCTCAGTTTAGTTGACAATTTATGCTCATTACTTATGTTAATCTCTTTCCAACATTTTGTTTTAGTACTGTTCATTTTCTAGTTATAGGATAAGGATGACTACAGTTGAGTCCTAGTGCACAAACAATGCTGACCCATTTCAAGTTTACTCCCTGGGTTGACAATGAAATGAACCTTCATGATGAGCAAGATAACTACTTAGTTCATATGTCTAATCTCTAAGTTATAGCTTTAAGGGATTAGTTATTAAGCCATTAGAGTCCAGGCCAAAAATTTTGGCACTATTGTTGGGGATTTTGTCAAACTAGGAAGTTCCTTAGAGTCATTTCTAGTTTCTTTCTTGTTTTAGTATCTCTAAATTTTTTTCTTAGCACACCCTTCATTTGAGAAAAGTAATGATCTATTATTCTTTCACCAATTCTTTGTGTGAGTTGGTTGATACTGAGTTAATACCGCATGCATAGAGGCAGGAGAAGAGATGCTCATGGGAGATTCCTTCCTAATGACCCTATTCTTGATAACCAGCTAGTTGAGTTTCAAAATATGCCAAGAGACGAAGAGAAAGAGGAGGAAAATCCTTTTGCTGATGCATTTCCCAATTTGACCAGTTCTGAAACTTCCTCTGAAAACCAAGTTGCCCAAAACTTGATTGAGAATCCATTTGCTTTGGCACTCCATCAAGCAGATATGGCTAGTGCAAATCCAAACAGACCTAATCAACTATCTTTTCCATTTCCTATCACTCACCTGAATGAAGTTGATAATCTCAAGAACATCTCTGCTTCAGTTCTTCCTAAGTTCTATGGGTTTGTCACAGAAGACCCCTTGTTTGAGTTTGATATCCTTTACAGAAGCTATGACTATACCACTGATGCCCATACGCTTAAATTGTTTCCTACCACCTTGAAAGAGGTTGCATTGAGATGGTTTATGAGCTTAGGTAGGAATACTATGGAGACTTGGGATGATATGAAAATAAAGATTCTTGAAAAGTATAAAGAATATTGTAGGGGTAGTGATATGAGAGGAGATGATATCTTCAGGATGCAATAGAAGGAAGATGAAAGTTTGGAGGACTATATTTCAAGGTTCCTATTTTTCCTACAGAAATCTCCAGACCATGTACTCAATAAAGAGTCTCAAAAAATGCTCTTCCTTAGAGGGAATAATGAAACTACATTGATGCTCTGGACCTAATAGGAGGAGATATCACCCAAGTTCCCTGAGATGATATTAAGAAGATATGTCAGAATTATTCCAGGGAAGCTCTAAAGAAAGGAAGAGGTTACCAATCCTCTATGGGTAAATCCTCCACCAATGGAGTTTCAAGGATGGAAATCACTCATTTGCTAGCAGATTTCAAGTAGGATATCATAAACAATATGGCTACTCAGCTAGACACTCTTCAAGCAAAGAAGAAACAAGAGGAGGTAGAGGCAATGTTGGCAGAATATTATCCTCGTTGTAGAAAAAAGGACTGCAAATGCAAAATGGTAGCCAACATTGACAGCAAGCAGATTCCACAAAAATTCAGGCCAGTTCAGGTTGATGATGATCAAGTTTTCTACATTGCACAAAGAATACCATGGGCTCCAAGACAAGGTATGCCACCAGATCCATTATCTTTTACTAGACCTTATTTCTATTCCTATGCATCTAGTAATCAATGGAAACCCCCATACCCATCTAACTTTGGAGGCTATCCACCTTAGCCTTGGAACAACCCTCCAAACACCTAGCCCAATTACCAAAACTCTCCACCCTAGTGGCATCAATTCTAGGGGAATTAACAACAACCTCCAGGAAACTGGTAGCAGACATCCCAATGGAGGGGAGGATAGCAATGGTCAAACCAGGCAATTAGTTACATGCAGCCACCTCCACATCCTCAACAACCTACCATAATGCCTCCTCCTACTAGCTCAAATTCTAGCACACCTAGACCTACTCAGTTACCAGCTCAACCCACACCTAACCCAAATAACAAACCACAACAACAACCTATTTACTCTGTAAATCCCAATCAATTTCCTGCATATGATGTGAGTGTGAGTGATATTCATCTGCGTTTAGGAACTACTTTGTCATCTCCTTCCACTCCTATCATAACAGAGCTTCTTGTGGAAGACGAGGAGCATCAGAATCTATCTAATATCCCTGCTCAGTCAAGTGTTCCTAAGAATCCTGCACCAGTTCAATAGTCTAATCAAGACCCACCATTTCCTCAAAGGTTAGAAGTTGTTAAACAAAAGGAAGAGAAGGAAGAAACAACCTTTGATATTTTGGATCAGTTGAAACACATATGTGTTAAGATACCTTTGTCCCTATATATAGCAAGGAAATCAAGGAAGCATGTCTCCAAAAGTCGGGAAGGAAAAAGAAAGACCCCTATTCATGTGATGGGACAATTGGCAGATATCATGCTTTGGAAAGTTATTGTTCTTAAATACATTGACCCAAGTAGTCCTGTGGTAGGATTCATTATCAATGGAATTCAAGTAAAGAATGCTCTAATAGACTTGGGAGCAACAATAAATGTGATGACTAAGGATATCCTGCAGTAACTTAATGTTGCAAATATGAGACCTACTCCTATTGTCCTGCGGCTTGTTGATAGTTCCACTGTCAAACCAGATGGTATAGTATAAGATCTTGTTGTAACTCTAGACTCTTGGGAGTACCTAGCATATTTCATGATATTTTCCCCTAAAGCCACATTGGGAGGGTATCCCATTATTTTGGGTAGGCCATGGTTAGCTACAACAAAGCTTACATTGGATGTCGGTTAGGGGACATGACTATTTCTGATGGGAGAAGCACTAAAAAGCTTATTCTCTATCCTCTTGCTCAACCATCCAATGATATGGATAACCCCATATGGCCACATGTTGGAGAAGAGGTCGAGGAAGTCAATTCAGTGGCACAACTCATGATGATAGGTAGAAGTCCTTTCATGCAACTCCAGGAAGAAGATGAAGTATTATCCCATATAATTCAGAACCATTATGAGGTGCATGAAGAATCATCCACTCATGAATCTAGTTCTGTAGGTCCATTGCGGACACTTTTGCCTGCTCCTCCTGCACCTGAACTTCTTGCAACAATAGATATGCTTCATAAATTGTTTCCACATGAACTAAAAATGCCAAGTATTAGTGAAACAACCATGATTGAGTTGACCACACAAGTACAAGTTTCAGAAGGGAAACATTTGAATATTAATAGCAAGTTGAGTCAAGAGCAACAGTTGTCGCTGATAAACCTATTGAAGATCCATCAACATGCATTTGCATGGGATTACCATGACATGAAAGGATTGGATCCCAAGCTCTGTACTCATAGGATCTACATTAGAGATGACTGCACACCAGTAAGGCAACCACATAGGAGAATCAACCCAACATTGAGGGAGATTGTAAAAGGGGAACTACAAAATTTATTGAATGCAGGATTATCTACCATATCTCAGACAACCAACGGGTGTCCCCATTGGTAATTGTTCCTAAAAAGGGAGGTAAATGGAGAGTTTGTGTTGACTATAGAAAACTGAACTCTGCCACCAAGAAGGATCATTTTCCTCTTCCTTTTATAGACCAAGTATTGGATTCACTTGTAGGGAAGCAGTATTTTTCTTTCCTAGATGGATTCGGTGGTTATAATCAGATACAAATTGCACCTGAAGACCAAGAGGAGACAACTTTTATCTATCCTTGGGGGACTTATGCCTATTCAATACTTCCATTAGGTTTATGTAATGCACTTGCAACCTTTCAAAGAGCAGTTATTAGTATATTTTCAAATATCTCACATGATTGTATGGAGATTTACATGGATGATTTTACTACTTCTGGTGTTGATTTTGCAGAAGCATTAGAAAACCTAAAGAAAGTTTTACAGATATGTGAGGACCATAATCTATTCTTGAATAGTGAAAAATGCTTTATAATGATGCAGGAAGGAGTAGTCCTTGGCCACTATATCTCTCAGAAAGGAATTCAAGTGGACCCAGCCACGATTGAGGTGATTACCAATCTTCCTATTCCTGCCAAGCAAAAAGATGTTAGAAGTTTCCTGGGACATGTAGGATACTATAGGCGCTTCATAAAAGATTTTAGTAAGATGGCAGCACCACTTTATAATCTTCTAACTAAAGGTGTTAAGTTCCAATGGACATAAGACTGTGACAAAGCATTCTCTGATTTAAAAGAAGCCTTAACCCATGCTCCTATGATCGAAGGCCCTAATTGGGAACTCCCTTTCTGTATTCACACAGATGCATCTGATCATGCTATAGGGGCTATCTTGGGACAAAAAGAGGGAGCAATTGAGAATGCAATCTACTTTGTCAACAAGAACCTACAAGGAGCTGAGTTCAACTACATAGTGACAGAGAAGGAGATGTTGGCAGTCATTTATGCTCTCAATACGTTCAGGCATTACATAAACGGATATCAGATCTTTTTCCATAAAGACCATGCAGCCATAAGATACCTTATGAATAAGCCCTTGATTTCAGGTAGGCTAACAAGGTGGTTGTTGTTAATGCAAGAATTTGATATCACCATTGTAGACAAACCAGGCAAGGTAAATGTTGTGGCAGAATTTCTCTCTAGATTGACTACATCTAAGGACACTCAAGTCATTGATGACTCCTTCCCTAATGAACATTTGTTTTCCATTAGTGTGCACACACCTTGGTATGTAGAGATAGCCAATTATCTAGTTACAAGGAGAGTTCCCCTCATTTCTCTCCAAAAGAGAGAAGGGTTCTTATTGAGAAAAAAATTCCTTTCTCATAGATTGTAGGATGTCTATTCTACACTGGACCAGATCATGTGATGAGGAGATGTGTAAGAGAGGATGAAACCTATGATATACTACATGCATGTCACAAATAACCCTGTGGAGGGCACTTTGCAGCTAAGAGTATAGCAATGAAGATTCTCAATATAGGGTATTACTAGCCCACACTTCATAAGGATGCAGAAAAGTACACTAGGAAGTGTGATAGATGTCAGAGGATGGGCTGACCAACTAAATCTGATGAAATGCCTCTATACCCTCAGGTAGTCATCACACCATTTGATAAATGGGGACTTGATTTTGTAGGTCCAATTGATCCACCATCAAATGAAAAATATTACATCTTGGTTTGCACTGACTATGTGACCAAGTGGGTTGAGGTTAAAGCTATGAAACATGCCAGAGACAATAAAGTTGCAGAATTCTTCTATGAAGAAATCTTCACACGCTATGGGGTTCCTAGGGAGATAGTTACTAATCAAGGGGTTCAGTTTACATCAACTCTTGTCACAACATTGGTCAATGAATATAATGTAAGGCATAGGAAATATACACCCTATCACCCTCAAGCCAATGGCTAGTCTGAGGTGACAAATAGGGAAATAGAGGCTATCTTGATCAAAACAGTGGGAATTCACTGAAAGGATTGGGAAAATAGGTTGCGAGAAGCTTTTTGGGCTTATAGAACCACTTAGAAGACAACCACTAGTTTTACTCCTTTTGAATTATTGTATGGAAAAATAGCCATGATACCCATAGAGTTTGAGCATAAAACTCTTAATTAGAAAAACACTAGACCTTGGGATAGACATATCTGAGGCACAAAAGGACAAGATCATGCAACTGAATGCCTTAGATGAAATGAGAAATTCAACTCTTCATCATGCTGAGATAGTGCAAAATTAGAGAATCAGATGGCATGACAAATACATAAAGGAAAAGTAGTTCCAACCAGGTGATTGGGCACTCCTTTATGATTCCAGGTATCAAGATAATGTAGGAAATTTGTAGACCGAGTGGTTGGGACTATATGAAGTTGCAAAAGTCTTCTCCAATGATGTTGTTCAACTCACAACCATTGACCTTGTCAGATTCAAGCTCTTGGTCAATGGTCACTGTCTCAGATTATACCATAAACCGGCTTCCAAACAAGAATTCATGCAACAATTTATTCAACACCAGACCTTCAAAGTTCCTACAGCTGAAGGAAGTGGACCTAGTGTCCATCCTTCTGACTAGTCAAAGTATGCATGCAATCATAATAAAGATTTTCACTTTTTGTGGGAATCAATTTCTCCATCAATAAATCCATCCGCCCATCCATCTCCATCCTTTCTCTCTCTTCCATAACTCCACCATTACTTCACTCCACCATCACTTCACTCCATCATCATTTCATTTAATAATCTCAATTGTACTTTTAAAGTAACTCGTACTTCCTTCCACATTGTTTGCAAACAACACTCCAAATTTTTAGGTACGTGCATAACAACTTGATGTATCTTAATTATCTTGAATACATTTGTTTAATTACTATATATTAATGTTGATATTTCATATAGAACATATTTTTACTCTGACTTGTCACATCATAATTACATCCCAACCTGTGTGGACACATGCTCTAATTTACATTGGGGGGAGTGTGAACCCATATGCCAATGTGCCATACATGTCATCCATGTGCCAGCATGGCAGCAAATTTGAAATGAGCTAATTTGAAATAATATAGTTGAAGTGATGGATCACATGTATGATATGACACTGAACCACTGCCATTTTCTTTGATGATACCCCTCATTTATGCTTTCTTTACTGCCTTATTCATAGTCATAATGTTACCAAAAAGGTAAATTGAAGAGTCATATGACATTGGCGTTAAGAAGAGTTGTAGGAAGAAGAAAGAAATTGGGTTTTTAGAAGAAGGATTATAGGGAAGAAAATTTTGTAGAGGTGTTCGCTATATTGTGAGTAGAAGTAATGGGAGTTCAGCAAATCAGAAATGAACCTACAGTTCAGGTGATACTGCAGGATGTACTCTCTCTGGCCGAATTCAGAAATTGTGGATGGTTGGACTACTTTATGAAACTAGATTGTTTCAATGAGGACATTGCTCTGGAATTTGCACAAACACTTTCTGACGGTAAGGCAATGGTAAAAGAGTTAGAAGTTATAGCCATTGAGGAGAGAATTGTTGAAGTAACAGGGTTGCTTGCTGAAGGAGAGCCCTACCCTGCTTCTAGGGATGCTAGGTTAGCTAGGGCAGAATTCACTGAGCCTAGTGATCCTCCGCTTGTTGTAGATAAGCAAGGAACAAGGAGAACTTTTCTACCAGAAAATTGGAAACAATATGTATTTTCTACATTATCAAATACATTACCTATGAGGGTGGCCAATCGTGCCTTCATTTTGTGCATTTTAAGCTTCTAAACCATATGAGACATGATAGGAGGATGAATGTGCCCAATGTGTTGTACAACCTTCTTGCAATCATGACAGTTCAAACACAAAAAGTTAGGGAAAATTCTATTTCCCATCACTATTTGATAAAATTGTTAGTAGAAATTTTTTTACAAGAAGTGTTTAGTATGTCAAGGGAGGAATTTTTAAGCATTGATCAGTTTAGACTAGAAAATGTGGGACCTAGAGGTCAACCCCAAGCTCGTAGGGTTAGTAGGGGTGAGAGGGTTACTAAAACCACTCCTGGAGCTTCAACTTCTAGCGCAAACCCTAGCACAAACCCTCCTGCAGCTGAATTAGTAGTAGAAATTGGCTCCTTTGAATCAGAGAATTTGGATGAAGAAATTTCATCCTCGGACCCTAATGTCAATGTTCTCCCTAAAACTCCAATTCATACTAGGGCTGCCATTTGAAAAGAGGAAGCACAAATGAGAGAGGTAGAAATTAGAAAAGGGAAGGACAAGAAGCAAACATCAAAAAAAATAAAACCTAGCCCTAGGAAATGAAAAGCTGATGACACTGGTCATCCTGCAACCGCCGAGAAACATAAAATCCCTCCAAAGAAATCAAAACTAGGTGAGTCAGCTACTGATATGCCTCCAAAAAGAAGCCCTAGACTTAGAAGGACACCTAGGAAGGAGACAGAAGCTCCTAAGGGGCAAGTAAATATAGAAGTAGAAGAAGATTTTGATGAACAAACAAACATAGGGTTGGCAGAGCTTGTTGTTGTTGTAGAGTAGGTTGAAAATTAAGAACCACTACAATCAGAGCAAGATGAAAATCAAGAACCACTACAACCAGAGCAAGATGTAAATCAAGAACCATTGTAACTAGAGCAAGATGAACAACAAGAACCACTGCAACTGGAGCAATTTGAACAACATGAGTCGATGCAAGGAAAGATCTTGGTAGGGAAACATAAACCTACCACTTTTTCATGGGCATCTGTAGCCCTAAACTTATGGAATGAAATGCAGAAGAAAGAGGAGGAATTGAATAAGGAAAGACTCAAGCTACACGAAGAAGTCAAAAAGAAAAATACATAAATTGAGGAGAAGAATGCAAAAATTACTGCATTAAAGGATAAGGTAGATAATATGGTGGCTCTAGTACCACAAATGATGGCATGCATAACTCCTCCAAGATTATATGCACTGCATTTAAAGGAGCATCATCTTTCTTTAAAGTTGTCAAGATTCATTTCAAGTTTAAGCCCCTCCATTGAAACACCATGAGAATTTTTTCAGGCCTACTAATCCTCTCCTCTTGAAGTTAAAAATCTGTTGTGGGAATTGTACTTTCATAATTATGTTGTTCCTAATGATCGTGACTGGAACACATTACTATACATTGGAGATATCCATTTAAGGGCATTCATGTTATGGATTCAAAATGAGATCAGTTGGGGGAAAAAATTCAAGATATACAGAGAGAGAGAGAGCTCCATACTCCCTTGTCTCTAAGAGCTTAATCAAGTAACCCCTCTAACATTTACTACACATGGCACAAAATTCTCTATAATCCAGAATACAAAAAGAGGATGATGCTTGTTGTGGAGGAGGCATACCAAGAATATGAGGAGGTAGTTGCTACTACATGAAAAACATTATTGGGATACCTATCACAGAGATGGAATAGTTTTCCAGATCAGTTAAAATAGGTTGAGCCCCATTCTTTGCAAAATTATTTTGTAGCATGTAAATGAAGCACTAGGTACATATAGCTTGGAAGGATGAAGCAACACTATTAGCTCCCATTGAATTTCTAGCCACCTACTTTGTTTTGGATAGTACCATATTACAGATACTATCAGTATGACATAGATACAGAAAGGCCAAGGTGGGGCAGATTGGAAAACAAGCAAGGGTTCTTCTGGGATCCAAATTTAGATATTGTAGAGACTGATCTGGGACAGATAGCAATTGGTGACTTCAGAGCTTTGACAAGGCAAACGAATATAGCTCGCTTTGCTGGAGGACCAACAGATCATTAGGTTTGGGGGGAGATGATGAGTTGAAATAATGGTTCAATTTTGATAGGGTTTATCATATATTTGTTGTTGATACTATAGACTTTAGCACCTCGTTATTAGCATTCTCCATGTTATTTCCCTAAATTTATGAACCTTGGGCATGAATTTTGTTAAAAGGCGCAAGACAACTGAGAGGGGGGGTGAATCAGTTGTCACAAAAATTCAAACTTAAAACTTCAACACTTACCAATTCCACAACCATACTATTTTGGTATTAAGTATGAACATGAAACACAAATAATAGAAAGTAAAATCAACACAATGAACACCAGATTTTTATGTGGAAAACCCAATAAGGGAAAAACCACGGTGAGGATTAACTCACAATATAAGGTAGTTCCATAACTGAATATATAAGGCTCATTGCCTTGAATAGGACTCACTATTCGGTTACAAGAGCTCACTGCATACAAAAAGATTCACAAAACAAAATTGGGCTTCATAGCCAAAATGAATTGAAAAAGTGCACCTAACAAGTGTTGATGTAGTTCCAGTGATGCTCAATAGATTGACTTAACACACTTCATCATTTTTCTCTTTCTCACTTTCGCATTCACTACTAGTTCATTGATCACACACACACTCACACTCTTTTCAAAAAATGTTCAACACATATATATAATCAATCTATCTGCAAGCATCAATTAGGTAGACCTAATTAGATGCATTTCCTTGCTCACCAAAAATACCAACCTGTCGGCTTCAACTATTCACAAAATCTTCCCAAATTATAATTCAAATGCTTAATACGCTACATCATGTCGGCATAGACCTAAGATAGGTCGCACATATATCTGCATAACAAAATTCATTCACCATATCATGACTAATCCAAGAAGTTAGCCAAAAATAGGCTTCATTACAAAAGGCAATCAACAGAATAATGCCAATACATCGTACGAGCACCAGAGCATAAGAAATTCTAAACATACATGCCTTCAGCAACCATAAATAGTTTCCCAAAATTGCAAGCAACAACTATCAACTGCAGAGAATTGTGGACTAGAATATCAAAGGGTGCAGCTTGAAAATTGGTTCAGATACCAGACCAAAATACCAGATCAAGCATTGTGACATAGGCTTGTAATCACAACATGGTGACATCAATGACAACACAAAATTGTAGAGATGATCATTCTTCTTCATTCTTCCAACAATCTCCCCCTTTTTCATTGATGGAAACATGTGAAAAAATATTCAAAAGTCTCCTCTAATCTCTCCCAACTTTCCAAATCTCTCCCCCTCTGACATCAATGGAAAAGGGCGACCAAAAAGATGTAAACATGGTGACATTCAAAATTGCAAAAAGATTCCAATTCTTCCAAAAACTTCTAGCCATCCAAAAACTTTCAAACATTCAACCTTTCAACAACAATTCAATTTTTCTTCATCTTGTTTAGATTCCCTTTTTCTATTTCTTTTCTTCTTGCCAAAACAAACAAAACAACAAAAATTGAACATTCAAAATTCAAGTAAAAATGACACTCTTCACCTGAAACACCTTCTTGTATCTTTCTTTGATAACTGGGTATAACTTCTTCCAGTTAAATATAGTTGAATCCATTCTCGTGCACATGCTTTCTAATAGGGCCAACAATGTAAAAGAAGATGACCAATATGTAGATGAACACTATCTTTCACAATCTTTTGCATCAGTAAGTATTCTGGGAAGATGGTCTAACCAGACCTCAACAATCTCCTTAAGGAGCCATAAATTTTTCACCACATCATCTATTTGTCTCTATACAATAATGAACTTAGCTTGCAATTCACCAACTCTCAGCCTTTGTTTCCCTTCTTTGTCTTCAAATATATCAAAGTTCTTTCCGATGTTGTTTACCTCAGATTTAATTGCTTCAATCCTACTTCTGAAATTATCTACTGCAGCAGGCCACCGAAGATAGTATTGTAGATATCTAATATTTCTTTGATGCATTTCTTCATTTCCATGATAAGTTTGGATAATCTCTGCTTAGCTTTCGTACATCTCTTTTCAACCAAGGCTTCCAACTTGTGTCCTTCTGGGCCTTCAAGCAACATTCTTTCTTCAACAAACTCAACTAAGTTTTTCGGTAAGGAGTTAGCGACAATTGATACATCAATACCTTTTTGAAATAGATACTCAACTAGAGTGTCATCAATCTTGATTCTGTCAACTGGGGAGGTTGCATTCCATAACTCACCAATATTCTTCATATTTCATTTAACCAACATATACTGGATGTCATCTAGATCAAAGGATTTGGATCCAAGCAGAGATTCTTTTTCCTTCTCTTTTGAAAAGACAATGATGTCTTCAATTATAGCTTTTCTTTTCTTCAATTCCGGAGGGGAATCACTAATGACAGCTTCCAATTTTCTTTTACCGAAGGATAAACCCACTTCAAATTGACTCGGTGCTGACATACCAGAGCATAGATTTGTTCTTAAGGATGTGAAATATGATTTGCATGCACTTGCATTATTCGCCAATGATTCCAGGTATCTATAGACTTGTTTCCCAATAGGAACACCAGATTCTCACACAACATTTTCTCTTCCTAGTAGGGAGTTCAAAAATTAAAAGGCCAAGCACATAATCAAATATCCAAACCGAAAGGGATAACCCTCAATCAACTACATTTGGGCATTTTTTAGATAGATTTTCAAGTAATAGGCTACACAAACAAACTACATGTTTTCCTTAACCATCATATGTGCAATATATACATCAATAGCCGATGTTGAGCCTTCACGATTTCTAAAATAGATTTTGTAAGAAACACCATATGCAACATATCTTATAGCCGAATCCACTAGAGTATTTATCAATAGGGCTTGAGTATCTTTATCAATGCCAGTAAGTTCCTCCACATCTCTGTATTTCACGGTTTTCTTTCCAGGAAGATCCCCTATACTGAATAAGCCAGTAATCGCTTCAATCGCTTCCTTTGTAATTAGGTAGGGTTTGTCCAATACAATGTTGTCATTCTTGAATCAACTCAACAAGAACAAAATGAACTCTTTATTAGTAAACCATGGAAATTTTTCCCACAAATCCATACCTAGGGTTTTTATGCTCTGTAATTTATTTTCCTTCATCCCTAGTTCCAATTCTTTCATCTTCCTATGATCAAATTCTTCCAATTCAACTCCTTTCATCTTCAGTGGAATGTCACCACTCAATCCTCTGTCCATTGTCATGCTTAACTTATTAATATTCAGTTGAGACTTCTTCACAATTCTAGTGTATTCGTAATAGTTTCTTCAAATTTCTTCAGAAATGCTCCAGATCACTTCGAGATCACTCCAAGGCACATTTCAAGCTCTTCAAATGCTCAACTAATAAAAAAGGCTTACAAATTTTATCTCATACACCATCGATTTTCCCTAGAACGTATTAAATGTGATAGACATCAAAGAGCTGCTAAAAACATTCTTCCCAACACAGAAAACCCTAATTCGGTCCATAAATTATCATGTCAACATGTTTTCTCCCAATTCCTTTTCCAAAACCTCTGATTATTTATTCTTCACATTTCATCCTCATGCTTACCTCTGGCACGCCATTCATCAGGGGGTTTTACAATTTTCTGATAATGCCCCCCCTAAGACCGTGCTAGGTCTAATTCCCAGAGGAATTTTCCGTACTGGATGAGGGCACAAACACATCAATAGTTTTAGGTTCTTCTTCCTTTTTCTTCTTCCATATCTTATTCATCTCTTGCTTCATTTCTTCTTTGTCGATCTTCTTTACCAGATTATTCTTCTCTACCAGAGCAGACTGCTTTCCCTTCTTACTTCTGCAAACCTTTGAGATATGTCCAGGTTTGTTACAATTATAGCAGACAATACTTTTCTGATTAGTCTGACCTTCATTACTTTTCAATCTACATTGATTTGCTTTGTGTCCATATTTGTTATAGGTATAGTAGTAGCCATTAAAAGATTGATTCATCCTGCCTCCATTAAATTTGTTCATCATTACTTGACTAATCATTCTCACCTGAGATCTACATTTAGTAGATTTATGTCCAACCTTCTTACATCCAAAACATTGTCTAGAGAAAGAACCAAGAAACTAGTTCATCCTAATCCTGCATTTTGTTTCCTTAGGACCATATTTATTATAGGAAAAACAAATACCATTGAAAGAGGGATACCTTTGTGCATTAGGTTGTCTCACAGGCAGTCTTCTTGCAAGGTTTCTTAAATTTCCTTTCTGCTTTCCTTTATTCTAAGTCTTCTAGTTGTCCTTAGAGTTTTCACCTCCTTCTATTCCCAAGCCACCTTTGTCTTTACTCAATTTTTGTCCTGAAATCAATTCATTAAGTCTATCTGAGCTAGATTTGAATTTTTTTTCATAGAGTTTTGCCTTCTCCAATTCTACTCTCAATTTTACTACCTCCTGTTCAAGTTTAGAGCATTCATTAGACTTATTTTGTACCATTGTAGTCAGACATTCTTCAATTCTCTTCTTTTCTTCTACAAGCACTTTCAGTCCAATTATCTCTTGTTTCAATTGCTCACTCACTTCTTTGTATCTTTCCTTGAATTTCTTTAATTGTTCTTTCAACTTTCGAACACATTCATTAGCCTCATCTAGATTCTCTTTTAGATCTCTGTTTTCATTTTAAACTTTTTCAAGATCCTCAAGTGCAGTCTGTATTTCTTCTTTATCATCCATTAGATCAACCTTCAGGATCCTCCTCAAGTAGTTAAGCTCTTCACCAAGGAACCAAAGCTCTAATACCAATTTTTAAAAGGTGCAAGACAACTGAGAGGGGGAGGGTGAATCAGTTGTCACAAAAATTCAAACTTAAAACTTCAACACTTGTCAATTCCACAACCACACTATTTTGTTATTAAGTATGAACATGAAACACAAATAACATAAAGTAAAATCAACACAATGAACACCATATTTTTACATGGAAAACCCAATAAGGGGAGAACCATGGTGAGGATTAACTCACAATATAGGGTAGTTCCATAATTGAATATATAAGGCTCACTGCCCTGAATAGGACTCACTGTCCAGATACAAAAGCTCACTGCTTACAAGGGAGGCTCACTCCCTACAAAAAGATTCACAAAACAAAATTGGACTTCATAGCCAAAATGAACTAAAAAAGTGCACCTAACAAGTGTTGATGCAGTTCTGGTGATGCTCAATAGACTGACTTAACACACTTCATCATTTTTCTCTTCACTTTTGCAGTCACTATTGCTTCATCGATTACACACACACACTCGCACTCTCTTCAAAAACTGTTCAACACACATAGATATATATATACACACTTGATATATTCACAAGCATCAATTAGGTCGGCCTAATTAGATGCATTTCCTTGCTCACCAAAAATACCAACCTTTCGGCTTCAACTATTCACAAAATCTTCCCAAATGGTAATTCAAACGCTTAATATGCTACATCATATCAGCATAGACCTAAGATAGGTCGCACATATATCTGCATAACAAAATTAATTCACCATATCACGACTAATCCAAGAAGCTGACCAAAAATAGGCTTCATTGTAAAAGGAAATCAATAGAATAATGCCAATACGTCGTACGAGCACCAGAGCACAAGAAATTTTGAACATACATGCCTTCAACAACCATAAACAGTTCCCAAAACTGCAAGGAGCAACTATCAACTGCAGAGGATTGCAGACTAGAATACTAGAGGGTGCAACTTGAAAACCGGTTCAGATACCAGACCAAAGTACCAGATCAAGCACTATGACATAGGCTTGCAATCACAACATGGTGACATCAATGACAATACAAAACTACAGAGATGATCATTCTTCCAACAAACTTATCCTTGTGACTTTTGATGATATTAACCTTTTATGTGAATTATCTATATTAATTTTACATGTGGTTGAATGGATGTTACTTTAAGGTAATTATGGATATGCAATTGTTTTTTGCATGCTAATGTCATCATGTAGGTTCACATTAAGATGCAGATATAAATGAAGCTTGCAAAGTGGAAGAAGTTCATGCTAGCTGGTCAGTTGCTAAGGAAGTCAAAAAGATGGTCATTAAAGAGGTCAATGGAGGGAAACTCTCAATGGAGGGAAACTTCCAATGGAGGGAAACTGCCAGGTCATGTGGAAGTTGTAACTTACCTTTTAAATGATCATGTTTTTTAGTTGAGTGAATCTAGGAAGTGTTGTTGTACTGGATCCTCATTGAGGAAAGTCTACTTTGACTAAATTTGGCGCATGCATAACTTCCTCCCTCTCTTTTCTATGATTTCTATTTTTGTCACCCATTCCAGTTTAGTTGTTGATGCTCAGTTTAGTTGATAATTTATGCTCAGTACTTATGTTAATCTCTTTCCAACATTTTGTTTCAGTACTGTTCCTTTTCTAGTTATAGGATAAGAATGACTATAGTTGAGTCCTATTGCACAAACAGTGCTGATCCATTTCAAGTTTATGTCCCTGGGTTGACAATGAAATGAACCTTCATGATGAGCAAGATAAATACTTAGTGCAGGTGTCTAATCTCTAAGTTACAGCTTTAAGGGCTTAGTTATTAAACCATTAGAGGAGGCTAACAACTAACTCAAAGACTTAGTAAAACTTACCACTTATTCACATGTGACTAGCTCAACTCCTTTAGGAAACTTACCTTTTCTACTTGTCCTCCTAAATTATATATATTGTATATAATTTTCTTCATTTAAAAAATCAATAAATTAATTCATTTAATCTAATTATATTCTTAAGATAAATTTAGATAATGTTTGTATTCTATACCACCTACATTTTTTAATCTAGTTTTTGTAATCTTTTGTAGTCACCTAGATTTAGACTTGTGTTCATATTATCTTTGAATCCTACACATTTACAACATAAAAATAATGATTTTAGTAAGCATACATACCATTAATTGAGTAGTTTTGTATCTCCCTGCCTAGATTATAATTGACTAAACTTGAAGCATAAGAGTTTTTATTTTTTTCACTTGCTAAAAAATCTAATTTTTGTACTCTTTTCTTGCATTAATTGAGTAGCTCGAGTTCCTTGTAATTTCAAATAGAGTTGGTAATCTTAATTTGTTCTTTCTCATCCAAAAAATATCTACATGTTCAACATCGTATCTTTAAAATTATTAATTATAAGAATGAAGTAACTTAATTTCACAAGAGTTCCTCATCTCTCCAATATCAAAATACACATTTTAGCTGACCATCTTGTAAAAATTCTATGGTTTCCTAACATACATGCAAGCACATAAAAATAAATTTTATTTTTTGGGAAGATTCTATTGGGTAAAGGTGTTTTATTCACTTTTTATAATGTTAATAATATTAAATTAATATTTATTTATGGTGCACCTAGGAAATATAGGGATGTGTGTATCACATGGGTTAGACATTCTTGAGCCACTTTGTATGTTTTGATATCATAAATAATGAAGAAAGGGTCCTAATCCATTTATAAAAATATAGAGATGAAAATTATACCATAATATCGACCAAAACGAACAATTAGAAAAAATAGACCCAAGTTGCACAATAGTAGCACAAAAATAATGCATAAACTACTAGAGGAAAATATAGAGAACAATGGGAGAAAACCTAAATAGACCCATAGTGTGTGATCAAATCCTTTCAATCCTTATTGAGAATATTCAATTTTTCCTCCCAAGTATGAGTCTCAACATGATCCTCATATTTACCTTTAACTTTCTACATTTTCTCTGACTTATCAACAATGCATTCATGCTTTCACTTCCTAAGTTCAAATTACAACACAATACCAAAGGTTACACATTTCATCACATTATCACTAAGATTCATAATTTTGAAAATAGCCTCCTTAAACTTATTCATTTTCTTTGAATCATATCCACTCTCTTATATAGGTTAGCCCACTTGGTGTTACAACTATTGCAATTATGACCTTTATCATCCATATCTTCTTCATTCTCTTTAAGAAAATTAAACTAAAATAGGGTTTAAAATTGAACATTCTCAGAATCCTCAAGGGGTAAATCTTCCTCATCAATGGAAAATATTTTAGTGATTTTAAAATTATCAAAAGGAAAAGACTCAAAATATAATATAATCAACTCAACAACTTCCCATTTATAGCCATGTATATCACTTCCTTCCAAACTATACTTCTTCCTAATCTAGCTTTAATTTCTATCTAGCTTAATATTTTTTTTCCCATTAATAGCCTCATTCAAATGAAGAGTAAATTGGTGTCTTGTATATATTCTCCCACCCCTGGAATCATGTTAAATACCCTTATTATGCTCATTATCAACCACCTACTCTTTCATGATGGGGCTTTCTTCCAAATCTATCTAGGCAAGATCATTTTTCAAAAATTTAGCATTAATAGTTAGCTTGGCAACACCAAAATTAATTTTAATGTTTTTTTGTTTCACATCTTTAATCTTAGAGGGATTTCCAATATTATACTCAACATTATCTCACTTAAGAGACAACAAAACTTCTTTAGGTTGGTGGAGGGGGGGAAGAGTTATTTTTACTAACTTTCTCAATAGGGTTCATAACAAGGGAAGAAAGACTTACTTGTTTAATATTCTTCATAGCAAGGGTATTTTTTAGCTTTGGATACTCAATAGGTTTCACAATAGGGGTAAAATTTAGCTAGGATTCTCATTTTTCTTAACAACAAAGGTAATAGCTTCTTACCCCTATTTTTCTCAAGAAGAGCCTTCATAGCAAGGTCATCATAGTGAAGAATAGAGATTAAAGTTGAAATAAGGTTTTGGGTAATGTTAAATTGTTATAGGTAGTGGGATAAGACCTTAGTGTAATGGGAAGAAGCACCATTGGAAATTGAATTTTTCAATGTGGATAGAACAAAAAGAGAAAGCTAATAATATGTTGATGCCTATGATGATCTAATAATAGGGAATGATAAGCATGAACAATAGAGAATATACCTTTAAGTATGAATTATTTGATCAAATACCAACTCACATCATTCCATGGATTTGAGGAAGCACATCTTTTTTGTAGTAATTATGGTGTTTAACTAGAAATTTTTTCCTCATTGAGAAAAGCTTATATGAATTATTTGTCTTTGGTATGGCCTTTCCTAGGCACCTTATGACCCTGGCAACTCACACTGATAGCCTCACTAATCATAACCTTAAAAATAATATATCTTATACCACCCATGGCCTCCTACCTTTGATTTTAGTTTCTCAAAAACTAGTCAATAAGGACTTCACCATGCCCTTGTATAGCCTAAAAATAAGGTGTAATACCACTCTGGAGGAAGATTTCTCGTATTTAAATGTTACAGTGTATATTGGTACATGAGGATGGATCAACACAAAGATTTTTCCCTCCCATGTGGATCACCAAAAACTTTCCAAGAACACTATGCTAAAATATAGAAGCAATACAAGTCAAGATGCTTAAAATTATACCAATATCACTCCAAATGAGGGAATACCTATAAGCTAGAAACTTAACACCAACTTCCAAGGTATTCACATAACATATAATAATTTGTTTCATCAACACATTTGATCTTACCTATATGGAAGTACATAAATCCATCATATTGTGGGTGTAATTAAAGATCATTTGTGGGTGTAATTATAAATACACCCCATGTAATTATGCCACACATATTTATCCCTAATGTTAATTCCTAAATTATTATCAACCTTACATGGATTGAAGTCATAATTCATATTATTTGATCTATACATTGGGATACATATTTAATGTGGGTTACACATTGGGAAATATTTAATATTGAGAAAACTTGACACCAAAAAATAAATTAGGGACACATGGTAGTAGGAACATGGATTATGTAATACCACTTGGTGGTTTTGTACAAGCTTTTTTTTTTTTAAAGTAAGCACATGAGTAATTATTGAGGTCGGATTGTGTAACCTTTGGATTTTTGGTGGAGGTTGATTTAGAATTTCTTGCAAGTTGCATATATGAGGAGATGAAGAATGAATTGGGATGTGTGGTTACATGATTCTTATTTTCTTCTTCACATGGCTTTTAATTAGGGAGGTTGATGTTTTTAGAAGCCTTGTATAGAGACTCTACAAGTGTATTATAATATTTTTCACGATATAATTCATTGAGTGTGAGTGCTTTTGGAGGCTAGGTTTTTCCCTCGTGATGTTTTTTCTAGGTTATATCTTGTGGCATTATGATGGTATGTTTGTCTATTATTTTGTATTGTGGATTATAAATAGTCGTTTACATATTTTTCTCTCTGGGTTTTATGTGGAAATAGTTTATTATGGCTACAAATTTCCTTTCAATTAGTATTAGATCCTATTTTTTAGGTTGAAATAGGAAACATCTTCCTAGTTGTTAACCCTTAGTATGATATCATTCTTGTGCATAGTTAAATCCATGGTCTTGCAAAAGAATAATGAAGGAATTTTAAATGTTAGAATTATGTTTGTCAACTTGGTCTATTTTAGATATGGGGTTTGATAAAGATTTGGAAAATGGGTTTTCTATCTAGGCTCTATGAGGGTTTCTAGGGTGATATTTATTGGAGTTGATAGTGAACCCCACAGCTCCCAAAAATGACCTAAAATGAAAACACCTATCACAAATGAGAGATCAAAGAAATGATTATACTCATCAACCTTGAGAAGATAAATGATCCACAAAAGCACTTGATATGTCGTTTGTATTGAATAATGAATACCTGGATAATAATTATAATGAAAGATCAATCCTTATAAAAGGAAAAAAGAAAACCCTAGATGAGGATTTGATTAGATTATGATAAATGTCATCATATCTATAAGGTAGGGGGACTGACCACATTCAAGGCCCCAGGTCACGGAGGGCAAAGAGTGGAAGGATGTCCTGGCTTACCTCAGGTAAAAGGGGTGTTGGAAAATGTAGGACGAGAATGATGAGGACTTTAGGCCCTTCAATCACTCTGTAGACCCGAAACTCAGAATGGGGCTAGGTGAGCTGATTTTTAGGTTCAACACTATGCCTTAGAAAGCTCTCTGCCCGAGGATGAAAGCACGGTCCTGAGACGACAACATGACACACTAGAATCTCTCAAGTGCGCTAGCGTTCGTATGACCAAAGGACTAAAGAGACAAGGTTAAACTCTAGAAAATAGACTAACGACCTAGCTAACTACTTCTAAAGGGCCAAAACAATGCTATGAAGTAGACAAGATATGCTCTAATATGATAAATTAAATACACAAGAGTTAGGGTGGCAAGAATGATCTCACAAAGGAATTCGTTCACCAACTAGCTCCCAGTAGCACATTCACCTACACACAAAGAAGAGGGAAATTTGGTTGGGGTTGTTAAGGGGTCTGCCTCGGTCAGACCCCCGCTTTGGTGTTTCCACCTCCATGAACAACCAAGTTTGCAACAATGGAGAAATAGTATAATAAAGAAAGAAATGAAGTAAAAAACATTAAAACACTACAAAACAGTAAATGTGCTTACCCAACCAAGTAATAGAGGAGAGGAGTGGAAAGCTTACCACCTCCACCAAGAGAACTCAAGGATAATGGGGGAGAAAATGAGAGTACTTAAGCCTCTGCTGCAATGGTGTTGTCCCACATTTACTATACTAAATTGATGGAGTGATGTTGTTGTTGTTATGGAGTGCAAAAGTGTTGTTTGAAGTGCTTGGGAATGCAAGAAGTGAGTGCAAGAAGTTGAGTTGAAATCTTAGAAGATTGTAGAAGATGAAATGCATGTAGAAGGAGTAAATTTGAAGGAGAGGATGAAGAAAATGGCCATATTCAGGTCGATCGACCAAAGAGGGTGTTACAAGTCGACCACCAATGAGAAGTGTAATGCCTCTGCAGGCTCCAGCCACAGGAATCTGCCAGGGACATAAGCACGACCCACAGATGTATGTGTGTTGCATGGGTGTCCCCAACAAAAATTCCTCTATCAACCCTCAAAATAGGCACCAAGGGGAATGAAGGCAATGGGCTTATGTGGAATTTAGCCTCTGAATTTGGTTTTCTAAAGTGGAGAAAGGAAAAAGGGGAATTTGTGTAAGGGGTGCAAATTCACTCCTATACATTTTTCCCCCACCTTAGCGAGCATAAATATTGGTGAGTGCTTCGGTAAAGTAGATTGAAGAATAATAGGGTTAGGAATGTATACTTGAACCATCGAGGAAGCAGACCACGATCTGGTGAACTTGAGAGTGCAGGACAAGAAGAGGACTTCATATCCCCATAGAACTATGAAGTTGAAGAAAGAAAGCATCTTACAGGCCTGCAGACCTACAAGGAGGAAACCCTCAAGATCTCTCACATGAAGGAAGCCCCATGAAGTAAGCACCTTATAGGCCCATAGACTTGCAAGGAAGGTGTCCCCCAAAAACTCTCACATTTAGGATACCCAGAAAAGAGCCTTACAAAACCACAAATTTGCAAGGAAGCGTCCCCTAAGATCTCTCACATGGAGGAAGCCAGGAAAGCACCCTATAGACCCACAGACCTACAGGGAAGGTGTCCTTCAAGATCTCTCGCATGAAGGAAACCCAAGAAAGCACCCTATAGACCCACAAACCTATAAGGAAGGTATCCACCAAGATCTCTCACATGGAGGAAACATAAGAAAGTTCCCTATAGACTCGCAGACTTGCAGGGGATCCACCCCCAAGATCTCTCGCATGGAGGAAGCTCAAAGGAAGTGCCCTACAAGTTCTCAAACCCGCAGGGAGGTATCCCCCAAGTTCTCTCACATGGAGGAAACCTAGGAAAGCGGACTCTGTAGAGTCAGAAAATGGCCACCTAAGCAAGTAAGCGGATAGTCATGCAGACCATCAACAATTTGGAAGACTTTCAAAGGGGTCTCTCAGGAACCCATCATGAAGAAGGGGTCCACTCAAGGGATGCACAGTTCAAAAGAAGATGTTTTCTTTCTCAAATCGATCCATCATCAAGGAATCCTTTTGAAAGATGTTCACTTCATCAAGGAATTCGAAAGGAAGAATATGCCCCCATGCGAGGGGAAGGTCAAAGTTGTTCTCGCTTCAGATGAAGGTTTTTAAGTTCTTTCTTTACGAACCCATGATGAAGGGAACATGTTTCGTTAGGGTTCCAAGTTGAGAATGCAATTCTAAAGAAAGGTTTGTGAAGATTTTAGAGAAAATATTCGTTGGCAATGAATGCATTTTCTAAAAATTGAAATGTTGCAGAAGCGGCGTTGTCACACATGAGAGGGACAACTCAAACAAAGAAGAGAGAAAGATAAAGAGAAAGCAAGAGAGAAAAACAAAAACAGAGGGCACAGGGGTACCCTGATATTTCAGTGTCAGAACTACTCATAAATATATATATGTATAGCAATAGTAGATAAATGAACTGTCATCAACCCCCTACTATATCATACCATGTGAAAAATGCATGAGAAGACAAAGTAAAAATAAAAAATAAAAAATTGGTTTAACATGGAAGGGAAGCCTAAATGCCCCCATTGCTTTGCATCATCCCCAATTTACCGAAAATCAAGCACAAAAATGGAAGAATGATGATACAAATAAAGGAAGGTTTACGACACAAAAACCATGCCTATGTCCAAGCACCAATAGGGGTGGCGAGGGTCATTTAGACACACATAGCACAATCACGGGGGAATCACATCACAACACACACACACACATCTAATCTAAAGATCAAGAAGGGGACCTCCCCTAACACCGATTGACCAAGAGGTCATCCGCTTCCCACTCTAGATCATCGTAGGGGGAAGGAGGATGAGCCTACATTGGTTTCTAGTGTTAAGGGGAGGAGCTTTTGACCCTCCCACAATAAGGGATAAGGAAGAGGGCCCTGCAAGGTCCTCTCCATTGAGCTCTTGTGGAGCTAAGGTAAGCAATTTCGCGAAGATCGCTTACAAGGCCAGAACTTCATCCACAAAGTTAAACATGCACCCTATAGGAGCATTATGTTTAACTTCAATGGACGGGGTAGGTTGCGCCCGAGATTCACTGCTAGGCTCTCCGAACGACTCGACAGTGGTGACAAACTCAAGGGAAGTTGAGACTAGTTTTGTCACTAGGATAGAACAAGTCAGCATGAGACCACCTTGTGAAGAAGGTGGGCTCCTGTTTTGTTCCTTATTTCAAGAGGAACTACCCTCCACCTTCTGCGTTGTTGAGGGATGCGAGCTCCCCATCGACGAGGCAAGAGGTGTAGAGGAAGAGGAGGAGGAGAAAACTGTAGTAGACACCACCGAGGTGTTTGTCATATCTACAGGTCTCAGGAAAGGTGGGACATCCAGAATGGACATCATCAAAGGTGGCTCTACCAAAGGAGCAATGAACACTTATACCCCCTTGGGGTCAGGAGCATTCGTACTCGCAGCGAAATTTAGAAGTAATGCAGAACTAGACTGAAGGGAAGCAAAGGGAAGGAGAGAGGAAGATGTTGTAGGAGGCCCTAAAGCAGGGGTGGTCATCCCTTCCTCCTTCCTCTGTGAGGCAGCCTGCTCAGCCAGAAGGGCCTTTCGTCGGTGCTTACACTCGTGCGCAAGGCAGTTTCTATGACTCTTTGAGCTGGAGGCCGGAGGATGGGAAGGAACGAAGGGCTCCTACTTAGCCATGGGAGTATCCACTATAGTTTTTTTTAGCAGAGGAACATACTCCTAAATGGGAACAGGAGGGGCAAGTTGAGAAGCAACAGGAAGAGTCAGCTCAAGAGCCTCGACAGTGGGCCTCTTCCCATTCACTGCCTTGGGAGCAGGAACAGTAGGAGGCCGTGGAGGTTGAGACAAAGAGGAATCTCCACAAGAGGCATTCTTCCTACTATATCGAATGAGCCTAGGCTTCGTGGGAAAAACAAGAAGTTTGGATGTAGGACGCTTAGGCTTTCACTAAGCGGGCATCATAGGATTCTCTTGCAAGCGCGAAACAAAATCTGACGACACCACAGTTGAGCGAGAAGAAGCGTCAGACTGACCAGCAGAAGAGGAAGAAGGAGGATCTTGATACTATTTCTCTTCTTCCCTCCTAAGTGCCTTAGTGGCATCATTGTCAGCTTATAGGCAAGCCCTATGTGAAACAACATAAGGCGATGGAGGGTATCTCAATTTCGACCTTAGGCACCCTTTCTTATAATTCTGATACATTCGGTGCAGGAGGTCTGTCCTATGCGGAAGAGGACCAATGGTCATAGGCCAAGAGTAGTCCAAGGAGTAGCTACCACGAGCAACCAACAGTTTGTAACCAGTGTCATGAATTACATGCATGAAACCCTCGTGGATAAATTTTAAATATTTATGCACGATCGAGGGTACCACATTCATAGCCACCAACCAAGGGATACCTAACTTTACTCTAAAGAGTTCAAACCCAAGGATAATGTCAAATAGGAGCTTCACGAATTTAGGTCCAACCAAGACCGACAGGACAATACTACCCAAAGGGGGCACATAAATCCTGTCATGCATGCGGATGGTACTTGTTGATGCCAAAATTTGACAAGGTAATAGTGTCTTATGGGAAACTCAGTTTATGGGGGACCTTTTGCACTAAACTGAGTGACCTTTGAGTTTTTAGAGAAGTCAGCTTCTTCTATAATGGGGTTTTGGAAAGGGAAAAAGAAACAAATATAATAAAAAAAAGTCTAACCTAAGACGATGCGCCAAGACTTAATGATAGGCACGATAAATCATAGATCTAAGGGCTTGATTGGTATTTGTAGTGTTCCAGAAAAGCAGAAACTGAAAATTAAAGCACAGACAATCCATTCATTGACATAAAATAACATTGCATACATTCCTATTGCCAAGAAGAGTCATTAGACATGATCTAGATCAGTAAACTTGCATTTAATATATATAGAAGTTCTCAAATGGAATGTCCAGACAATAACAACACAGTTTACAGTTTAATCAAATAGCATGAAAGAATAGAAAGGCCGGACAATTGGCATAGTCTAAAAGTATTTTCAAAATAAAACAGTAATAAAGGCCTGGCGTCTTTTCCTAAAACTAGTGTTCCTTTAAAATTTCGGACCCTTTTCTCACAACAGAGAAAAGTATAAATAGTAGAAAACTCCCACTGCTTCAGAGAGCAGCAATAGAAAATATTTCACGATCCCTAGCAATGATGTAGAAATAAGAATATTCCCCAAGCCGTTGCAATAGAAAAGATTTGAAACCAAGCATCTGGTCATTCCAGGCATAGGTGCATCTCCTGCAAATGATGGCGGTGGTCCTGACAAGGTTAAATAGACAAGTGTCACCATCCTGTGCAAATGATTATGACATGCAGTGGCCAATCGCAACATTTGGTTTGTCTGATTCATCGCCCGAATATGAGACCCATCGAATAGGCACATGGCAGCATTTCGCTGCCCATGTGAACCTTTATCTCTCACCGCTGAAGACTTGCGCCAAGGCTACACATGTTGAGTGGGCAGAGCTCTATCAAAAAGTGGAGGAAATGATCATCGACTGGGCGCAAAAGAGACGCGTGGCAGCATTTCACTACCCGCGGTCGTTATTTCATCCTCTCGCTGAAAGATTTGTGAAGAGTAGACACGTAGCAAGAGTCCATCGTAGACAACAATTGTGGGGCCTGCCAAATTTCTTTGGGAATGAGAGCTTCATGGCACTCGAGCGGAGCCCGATGAGGAAGCAAAAAGGAATGATAAAAAATGGCCCACAGCTATGACACATGGAAGTATAGCGAGGATTCTCGAGATGCAAAGGAAGGGAAACCCTCAGGGTGCGCAGAGCAGACACATGGAGGGGGGAGCAGACCTTGCTAAAAGGCCAAGTGGATTTCTTGTGATGCGCGGGCTGATACCTAGAGTAAAATACACCTGAAGGGAGCTCGTTGAATATTTATTAACAATTTTTGGTGACTACCAGGGGTGTTTCGCTTGCGGAATGAAGAACCCAAAATTTATCTGGTTTATAGACCAAAGTGCCATTTCATCAGGTAACGGAATCAGAGATTGGAAAGAGTTTCCTGCAGAAGCAACCATTCATCCTTAGATGACCTTACCATGTTGCGCAAATTCTCTTGTGCTCTGCTTAGATCAATCATTTCTTTATGAGGCAGCGCATCAGGTAAGCTGACCCCTACTTCATAATGAAACAGTAGTTGTGCAAGCAGATGAATAACTCCCTCAATGTTAGTTTTGGTGGGAGGATGACAAAAATCCCTGAAAGCATCTAGATCATTCTCCTTCTCTTCAATTCTTTCTACAATCTGTTCAGCTGTAGCAATAGAGCCATTCTCAAGGAACGTGGATGGAAAACCCATCTTGTTCAACTTGGAGAAACTCTCCCACATGTTGTCCATTGTCTTGCTCAGAGTAGCTGCGACCGCTTTAGTGCACTGGAAGGCAGAGTGGAAATGGATAAACTTGTTTGTCGTCAGGGCAGCAACATCCCGATCTTCAATCCCTGCCCTGGCGAGGTTTTCATCAGAGACTGAGTATAGCTCGGTGAGAAGATCTTTTACTTCTGAAACCTTTTCCAAGATAAACCGTGGGAACTACTCAATTGTATCCTGAGCCTCCTGGCTCAACTTTGATGATTTGGCGATGAATCAGAGGGTGGGCTGTAGTGCTAGGCAAAAAGTTTTAATCTTTTCCCAGTGAGAAATGTACAACTGTCTAACCAACAGAATAATATCAAGCTGTGCAAGAGAGAAGACAAGAGAGAGCTTTTAAGAGAAGCGATCTCTACGTCTTTTGATTTCATGGCCTCAGCCAACTCTTCCCTTTTCCTTTTCTTGGATGTCAGTTGCTCCGTAGAGCTATTCATTTCTTTATTCCAAATTTTCTTGGCTCGAGAGTGATTTGCTAAGTGCATTTCCAGAGAGGACTTTGTCTCTTGAAGCTCTTGTTCTAATTGAGGTTTTAGGCCCTTAAATTCAGCCTCTTTTTCTTGTAACCTCTACTCATATTGAGCTTGTTGGTGCTCCAAAGCCTCATTATTCTGTGCTATTCCTTGACTATACTCAAGGTGAAGCCACTCCAACTCTTCATTCTTTAGCTGCAAATTATGCTCTGCCTCCTGATTCTTAGTACACAGCTCGTTTACCATAGTAGGGTCGATAGTCTGAACCTTCGCAAGCTCACCCTGAAGTCTGTTCTTTTCATTCTTTGTTGTTAGTTCCCTTTTTGTCATACATGCAACATCTGCCTCCAGGGATTTCTCTTTTTTCTCCAAAAATTTATCCCTTTCCTTTATTACTTTAAGCTGCTCATCCTTTTTCTTTAGCTAGTGACCAGTTTTAAGGAAGTCGGAGGTGACCACTTGTTGTGTTTCCTCCATAATCTCAACATTATCCTGCGGTTAGGCCACCTTCATGTCAAGCCCTACTGCATATATTTCATAGTCTTCTGGGCACATCTCCCCCTGTAGCTTGGTTACTCTCGGGCACATGGTTGCAAACTTCAACTCTTGTCGAGTCTCATCATAAAGAGTTTGTATTTTTGGCTCCGCAGAAGTACTGTCATCCTTTGCCTTGCACTTTTGTATTCTACTTGCACTGCTTCCTTTCCACAGTCAATTTGCACCATGAATTTGGCTGGCGAGGAAACTAGTCTGCCTGCGAAAGGAGCACCAGAAGGTAGGGCATATGGATAGGTAATTTTGATAGGCCCGAGCATTTACTTTTTCTAGAGAGTGACAGTTTGCGGGGAGAAGTGGGGCACATTCGAAAGCTTGGTTTGAGAACCAGCAGAAGGGCTTGCCACTTGCCATGGCTCAATTGGTGAATCAGCAGAAGGAATCATGGGATGGAATGGTGAAGGAGTTGTCATTGCGGAGTCAGCCTGTAGTGATAGAAGAGGATTTGCAGCAATAGCGAAAGTAGGGGTGTCTGTAGAGGGCACGCCTTTGGAAAGAGAGGCAAGGAGAGCCTGAGCGACAGTAGTTGGTGTAAGGGTTCACAGAGGAGTAAAGCTTAGTGGAGTGGTCTGTGAGAATTGGGTGAAACCTCCCACATGTATTGGATTAAAAGTGGGAAACAGAGGGCTAGTACTCATGGTAGGGATTTCCGCTGAGATATAGATAGATACCAAGGATTGAGAAGCAAGAGAAGGAGTGAATTTTACCTGTTGACTGGTCAATGGAGGTTCCAGAATCATTAGTGACTCTCCCTTGGCCTCAGGCTCCTGGCTCGTTGCAAGCACCTATCCTCGGGCGGGTTCTTGCGAACCCTCTCCGATAATGGTCTTCGTACGTTGTTGTTTTGTAGGTGGGGCTTCCCCAGCTTCGGTAGTTACTGCCGACTACTATAGTACCCTGGCTGCCTTAGCGGCCCAAGTGAGTGTATGCAAAGCCCTCGATACATTAAACCGCACATTCGTGGCTACATAGGCGGGTTGTCCAGAGCTTTTCTCCTTCGGCACTGAGGATGCAAAAGTCACCGCTTCCTCTTCTTGTTCTTCGAACTCATCCTCCAGGTCATTGCTCTTATTGATGCTAGAATCTGGGTTGGGATGGTCTTCATCCCACCACTTTTCAAATTCCTTGTCCTCCTTCAAGCTCTCATAAGGGGCATCCAATTGCCCTATTTCTTGGCGATACTTCTAGAAAGCTTATATCTTCTCATTAGTCCATTCCTCATCCTTACGCAACTTATTGTATATGGTGCATTCCATTTGGACATTATCTTTGGCCACCACCACAGCAAAGAAGAACTTGTGCCATGGCTCTCTGTTATCTTGTGTGGGAATACACACTAGTTCAACAAAATTTTCATCTTTGTTTGCCCGTGGGTTACGACGCTTTTCCTAGTAAGGTCGAGGAACATGAGTAACTTTCATGTGTGGCTCTGATAGGTCATTGAAAGGGTTGTAATCCCATTTGTCAAATACCAAAACCAACCCTAAATGAGCCAGTTTATCCTGCAACAACTAATCTGATTGCTTCTTTAACAGAGTCACCATTTTGAAATTCTTCAGACAAGTGAAGAATCCTTTTCTCTTGACACTTGAGCTGCTGCAGAAGGTAAAATCAATGATACATACCTGCATATAAATTTCAAGCGCGAGCACCCTATTTATGATGCAGGCTAGGAGAAGGAAGGGTTGACCAGTGAAGCCCCGAATCTAGAGAATTATGAAATATGTTCCTAAGAACCAATCACAACTGGGAGTGAAACTCTGCATATATCTGGTTTGATCCTTGTCGAGCCGGACTATGTCACCTCCTCCTTGTAAATCTTGCAAGACCGGAGTTATAAAATAATCCGAAAATGCATAATAATCATATGACATGGAAAGAAAGGGTGTCCACGTGGCTACTGGCTTCCTCCTCTTCTTTTCATCAAAAATTGATAATTCAAAATACCTCCCAAAGAAATCAAGGTTTTGATGTAGGAACATGTGAACTAGGAAGGAGAGAAATCTAAAATTTCCCTCCGCCGGGTAATTTTTCATTTTCCGTATCATTTCCTCCACCAGGAACTCGACGAAATCATACCAGAAGGTATTGTGCTATTTGCGGAATTGGAAGGCCGGTCCCAGTTGAAAGGTTTCCACCATCTTGTTAGAGTCTCGGCTGCACACAAAAGCTAGCATTGACATGGCATCCTACATATCCTCGCGAAATGAACCGCGCGACAATAGGATATTCGACAGCTTAGCGCCTAGGATTCCCTTCTTACCAATCTCCTCTATCGAGAAATCTAAGCTCTTTTTCATCGCCTTCCACATTTTTTCTCCTTTACCAGGGAAGGACTCAATTTTCTCCCTCCTTTTACTTGGGTCTGAGATACATAGCATATGCCAAATGGCTTGTGGGATGATGTGAACTCTTAAGTTTCGGCCTCAATGCAGCGGGTGCTAGGGTTATAACGCTAAATAACGACATCAACTATCTCTGGGCAGTAATGTACCAGCGAGACCATGTATTGTAGAAGACCATTGTACCAAACCTTCCTTGTTGTCGATGTGTCTTCCTTAGGTGACTTCACCCTTGCATAGGCTACTTCTCTTAAGGATTTAGGGTTTTTTGCGAGTTGTGGGTCATAAATATTATCCCATTTCTCCTCAACCCTTTTCTCATTTCTGCAATCTTTGGGCCTATTCAACTCTATTGTATTCGCCCTCTTCGGCTTGCTTGGTATACCAAGCATAGCATATGCTAAATATTCATAGATATGCACATCTTCTGAAAACTGTATGACTATAAACAAATCCTGGCCAATCTCCTCCTGCATTTGTTGTGATGGACTCTCCGACATTTTTCTTTAGATGAAAACTTCAGCAGGTTTTGAACTCTTTGTAAATTTTATTCGGCTTTGGATATGCTGAAAACTTCTCTACACTTTAAGCCTTGGCGTATTTGAAAAGACTTTAAACATTAAACTTTTTCATGCAATATTTAGCTATCTTTTCTCAAGGTGGTAGAGGAAAGTGTGTTTTTTGCATTTAATTCGCCATGTACCGTTAATTCTTAGGCTCGTGCAAAATGAATTTCTTTCCATTTCGAAGCGGCAAGAATTCATTATTACGTTTGGCAACCATGTGATATGTTGTAATTTCCTTGAAACTTGAGCCGACAATTTTCCCTCTAACCTTGTGTTAGTATGTGCTGGCAATTAATATCCTGGACGGAATGATTAAGCCAAAGCAAACGATCACGGCCTGAAAAGATATGGATCCTACCTTGGGCTCTGGGAAACATCTGTGAGATGACATAATAGCCTACGACCATGCAGCTTACTGTCGATGAGCGCCACCATTTTAAAGCTAATTAACTAGCTCTTATTAACTTAGCACGCATTGAGTCGTACTTCTACATATGCAACCGGTCATGAAATTCGAGCAAACACAGGCACGCCTTTCAAGTTGGCACTCGATTATCATCTCATTTTCTTCAAACGGATTAGCATGCTTTTTCTCATTTTTTCTATAAATAGGCCGCTAAGTAGTGAAGAAATCACACTTAGCATTTGAGCAGTTTTAACAATAGGTCATTGGCGCAGTCTTTAGCTTCAGTAAGCGAGTTTTCACATAGGCTAGGTGGTAAGCAAGTTTTAGTGTTAGTTAGAAGGTAGAAACATTGTGTCAGTAATATGGATACTCCCATTAGGTTAACTTCTTACAAGTCACAGACAACTTTTCTGGGAGAGATTTCCACTAGGCAATTGAAGAGAATGACAAAGAATAAACACTCCTTGGTTTTGGTAGCCATAAAATGGGTTATGGGTAGGGATTGTATAGAGTATGAGGAAAAATACCTTGTGAACACTGATATCTGCTTGCACTTTGTTGCGTCAATGTTAGACATTGGTATCCCCAGGCCTCTAATTTTTAAGCTGGTCAAGGAAATTTTTCCAAAAAAGTACCTAAATGGCCTAGGTGAGATTGTCTCTCATGCTGCATATGGGGTAGGCATGCCAATAGCCAGTGACCTCCGACGCTACATTGAGGAGGAAGTGGTCATTAAATGGCTGTCATTTCTCAATGGATTCTGCCTTCAAACATGCGACGAGCATCGACAGAGGGTTACCTAGGCCTTGCACTTTATGTTCCACAGCTACAACGTAAAACCATTCTACGACATTGATTGGTACACTGACTTCAGAAACTTGGTGTTCCCTCCACCAATGGTGGTTGTGCCAAATGATTATGCTTCTGCTGCTGAAGAACCTGCTGATGAAGACGTGGTAGGTGCTATCATAGAAGAAGTGGTAGACACTTCCATAGATGCGTCAATTGTTGCCTTCCGTGCTCTTGGATAAAATGCCTCCTTGCTCTTAGATAAAACACCTCCCTATTTCTTTGTTTTCTATTGTTGAATACACCACCTACCTACAATTTTTGTATATAAGCTTGAAAAAGGCTATAGATATAGCATATATGAAAGAATAGCTCGTATAATCATATACTTTTGAATTATGGGTCTCTCAGCCATTTTTGCAATGTAAAAAATGAAAGAATATATATAAATTGACATATATCTTTATAAAAATTCATGGCTCTCTCTTTCATTTTGCATATCTATTGTATGGGCTCTTTTATTAGCATATGTGTTCATTTCCTTTGCACATGGGTGTATTTTTTTTTTAAAACTGTAAAGCAATTCCGCTGCTCTACTCTCCGCAATGACGGGTTATTTCCACCGAAACATGAACCAATTTAAAAAAAAAGACCGGCCAACACAAAGGCAAAGAAAATAAAAGCATTATTCACATATGTACAAAAATAAAATTTGACACTTAATGGAACAACTTAAGATGAATCCCATTGACTAGAATTCCCAAGGGTTCTTGTTCCATACTTTCTAACTCGAAAGTGTTATGCTCTTTGCACCGAATGATTTTAAAGGGGCCCTCCCATAGGCTATCAAATTTTCCATGTTGACCTGGCTTAGCAGCCCTTTCATCATATTTCAGTACTAAGTCTCTGCACTTTAAGCCTTGGTCAGAAGCTTTCTTGTCAAACCATCACTTGACCACTTGTTGGCAGTTTGTCATGGTTATTAGGGAATTCTCCCTTTTTTCTTGTACTTCTAACAGTTCAGCAAGCCGAACCTCCATGGCACCATTTTGTTCTATCTCGAGGGATTTCAATAGTTGAAGCACTAGAATCTCCATAGATATAGGCAACATTTCCTCTTTCCCGTATACCAACTCATAAGGCGAAGTCTTAAGGACTGCTTAGGAGTTATGCGGTTTTCCCAAAGTGTCGCTCGGAGGGTTTTATGCCATTCTCTCTGGTGTTCTGAACCAATTCTTTTAAGGAGTCATATTAGGTTCTTTTTCATTGACTCCGCTAGGCCATTTCCCTGCAGGTAATAATTTGATGGTCTTAAGGAATATGCCATTTGTTAATGCAAAGTGACATACCTTTGCACCTAGGAAAGCTCTGGCATTATCGGAAATGATAGTCTTCGGAGGACAGAACCTTGTCACCAGCTTTTCGAGGAAATCCACTATCTCTGCCTTTGTTGTGTTTTTAAGCAGAATGACCTCTGTCCATCTTGTGAAGTAATCTGTGAGGGTCAAAATCCACTTGTGCCCAATGCTTGAAGTGGGATTAATCATCCCAATGAAGTCCAAACCCCATTGTGCAAACGGTTCATCTGCCACTATAGGTTGAGAGGCATTGCATAATTCTTCCTTTTGTCTGTAAAGAATTGGCATTTTTTGCAAGATTTTACCAAAGAGTGGGAGTCGTTGAAAAGTGTGGGCCAATAGTAACCTGCACACATGATTTTTATGGCGGTGGTCTTAGTGGAGAAGTGTCTTCCAGCAGCGCTTTTGTGGAATGTGACAAGGATTCTCTTCGCTTGCTCTATAGTAATGCATCGTAGGAGGAGACCATTGAAATTCCTTTTGAAAATGACTCCTTCCACTTGCACATATCCGCAATTCTGCAACCGATAGTATCTCCTCTTTTGGGAGGAAAGACCTGGTGGATACTTTCATATTTGCATAAACCTCATTCTATCTGTTAGCTAGCAACCCTCAGATTCTGGCTCATTTATGAGAACAAGCTCTAGTGCTCTTCTTCGACTGGTATCTCTTCGTCCTACGCCATGTATTCACATAGTCCTCTTCGTCAGACAGTTTTAGTAGATTTGACCTCAATGTCATATTCAAGGATCTTGGTGATCCAATTAGCTCTTTTTTTGTGATTTCTCCCTCCATGATATATTTGCGCACACTCGAATGTGCGACATAAACAAACACTTTGTTGCAGGAAATTAGATGGTGGAAATTTTTAAGTCCCTTCACTATTGCAAAGGCTTGTCTTTCGACGAAATTATAATTCGTCTCATATTCCTTCAAGGTCCGGAAGTAGAATGCCACTGGATGTTCTCCTTTTCCTTCATTATCCTTTTGGGTTAAGACAGTAGCAATACTGGACTTGCTACTGAACGCATACATTATAAAATCCTTAGATAAATCTGGATTAACCAATACTGGAGTTGCGGAAATAGCATCCTTGACTTTTTCAAAGGCTTCCCGAGCTTCAGTTGTCCACTTGAATGCTTGATCTTTTTTAAGCATCAGAGTGATTGGCTTAATTATTCCCGCAAAGTCAAAAATAAACTTGCTAACAAAATTTACCTCGCCTAGGAAGGATTGAACACCTTTCTTGTTCATCGGAAGGGGAAGTTCCTTGATAGCTTTCACCCGCTCGAGGTCGATTGAAACTCCTTCTTTGGATACCACGTGTCCTAATAGCTTGCCTTGTGGTACTCCGAATATGCATTTTTTTGGATTCAGGGAAACTCTGAACTCCTGACACTTTTGAAAAACTATTTCTAAGTGGTCGAAATGATCATCCTTAGATTTAGAAAACATAGTAAGATCATCTAAATAGATTAGAATAAACTTATTGATTATCTCGCTGAAAGCGATGTCCATCACCCGCTAGAATGTTGCCCCTGTGTTGGATAAACCAAAAGTAATTTTAGCATATGCAAATGTTCCCCACTTTTTAGTGAATGTAGTCTTGTGCTGATCCTCCTTAACTCGGATCTGATTGTAACCAGAGAAGTCATCCAGCAAAGAAAACATTTCCGATCCTGCTACCATTTGTAGGATTGACTTCATAGAAGGCAGCGGATAATGATCCTTCAGGGATGCTCTGTTTAGGTCTTAGAAGTCCACACACAAGCGAATATATCCATTATTCTTTTGGACCGGGACCAGATTGGATACCCAAGTACTATGCTTGATTGAGAAGATAATTTGTGACTCAATTAGCTTGGTTAGCTCTTGCGCCATTAGTGCTTCAATTTTGGGGTTTACTAGCCTCTGCTTTTGTCGGACTGGTTTCACACCTTCTGTCAACTTGATCGTGTGCTAGATGATGTCAAGATCGTATCCCTTCAGATCATCATAGGACCAGGCCACTACTCCATATTTCTCATAGAAATTGATGAGCCTTTCTTTATCATGGTGCAGGATGTCTTTCCCAACTCAAAGGTTTCTGCCATCTGACACCTGAAGGTCTACGTAATCACTTTTGTCTGCCATGAACTTCAGCCTATCATTTCTTGCATCATCGCAATCAATTTTTTTTTTAGAGTAACCAATCCTTTCAGAAGGTTGTTGGATTTGAACTGCATGATTTGTCCTTCATAAGCCTCGGCAATATTTGGTTGAAGTTGATCGGCGAATTCCCTCAATTGCTAGATGAATGAGGCAATATGTTCATCACTTTCAAAAACCTGTCAACTTTGATCATTGTCAGGAATCACCAGTCGGACTATTACTTGTACAGAGTTTTCGTTACGTATAAGGTCAAAGTCAGGATCAAACTGAGCACCAATCATGACCATGTGGTCTGTGTCACCATTTTGTCCTTGGGGAACAATCTGGATGTTGAAGGCTTCAAAACACTCAACCAGGTCCCATACTTGGTGCTGATAGGATCTCATACAGACATTCCTTTCCGCAGAAATCCCCCGGACTTGGTTGACTACTAGTTCAAAATCTCTGAACACCATTAATTTCTTAATGCCCATTCGCTTCGCAAGGCTCAAACCTTGAACCAATCCTTCATATTTGGCTTCATTGTTCAAACAAGTGAACTGGAAGCGGAAAGACCTTACCATTTTTTCATTTTGTGGGGATATTAAACATATCCCCACTCTGGCACCTACTTTACCTCTTGCTCCGTCAAAGTACAACATCCATAGCTCATTTGCTTGGCCACCTTCGAACTCTTTGGCAACCTTCGGGAGCACTTGGTCTTCATCATAAATTACATAGGTGCCCAATCCTGTAGCATGATTATTGCCGAAAGGGTCATTGTCCATATGTTCACTCAACATAGTATCTTCTTGATCATCCCAGCCTCCAGTCACCTTTTCTTCCTCTAGTAATTCAACGCAATACATTTCTTGCTTGGTGATAGAGGTATGCGTGGCTTCAAAATTGATCAGGGCTTCATCCGCCACATGTTCAGAATGTAAAGCCTCCGATTCTATCTTCATTTTTGCATCGTGCTTGGTTCTGAGAATCAGATGCGACCAATCCAGGGATAGGTATTTGCCCACCTTTGAAGTAAATTCATGGGATAGACAGAGGCCGAACATGGGAGGAACATCTATGATCACAATGTCTTGCGGCACTGTGATACTAGGGAAAGCAAATAGAGTTAAAGGAAGTGCCTTGATGACACCTATGGTTTCAACTTTGTTCCCATCAAGCTGCATTACTCCCCTTTTCATAGGTTCATAGTTGAGTCCTAAAGCTTTGGCTATTTGTTTAGGCATAATAGTGGTGCTAGCACTATAATCAATCATAGCATTGTGCAATAACTTCTTCCCTATAATGAGAGTTAAGAAGAAGGGTTGGGGCTTCAACTTATCTCTAACTTTGACAGGGGATTCTTTTGTGTTGTTCGTAAGGACTTTAGCCAGAGATAGTTGATTAACAACCTCTACATTGGCTAACTGCTCTATTGGCGTTGTGCTGACCTCTACTTGAAGCGCCTTCTGTAATAGCATTTTTTGCTCTGGGATAGCTAGAATTTCCCATAGAGACACATTAGCGGATGATTTCTTCAATTGTTCTACCACATTAAAAGGTGGAAAACTTGGAGGTTTCTGCTCCTTTGCTCTTGTTATGATAATTTCCTTTCGTGGTTGAGATGGCAGCGGCGCAATGGAACTGTCAGGTATTTGACTAGAAGCACCTTTAAGTTGTGGGCTGGCTAGATGCAGAACAACTGACTCACCGGTAAATCTCCTCTTTGAGTGAGTGTTATATTCAGATTGCACTTGCGGTGTTTTGGATATGGACGTATCATTAGCAAATATTGTTTCTTCTTCCTCCATCCATGAGAAGAGCGTGTGATCAAGAGCGATGTTAGATTCTTGTTCTAAAGACATCCCTTGCATTTGCGTGGTAGGAACCACACTCTCTATTTGTGGCGAGGCATATACATAACCTCTGTGGTCTGGTGTCGCACCTTAGCTGCGTTGCTCTGCCACCTTTTGTTGTAAGTTTCCATACAAATAGTTCTGGGGCATATGTGCATCGCTGCAAGGGAAGCACCATAGATTGATGTCATCAATGAGGTTATTCTGCCCCGCGATTAATTCCCTACTAGAGCTTGGTGAAGCGCTCGTCAGCAGAGTAGGCACCGACACCATTTGGTTGATTGTCAGAGCTAGTGGATTAGTGCGGGAACCACCTTGGTACTGATTTTGCTGATATGAGGGCCATCCACCTTTGATAGTTTTGATAGGTAGGCTTCAGAGGCATTGATTGGTTTCACTTGAGGGTGGTTATGTCATTTTCCATAGTCTGCAACATTTCTTTAAGATCGCTCATTTCATCATTGGAAGAACCAGATGTAGAGGCGACATTTTGTGGTGTTGCCGCATATGTTTACATTGATTGGGGAGTAGTAGGCGCGCTAGTTGACGTGACTTCTTGTGCGGGTATTGATATTTTAGGAAATATCGGCATGATAGGCTGAGGAGGAAACTTTCTGCAATCTATCAAATGATTCTCGGCTTTGACGACGATACTGTAAGCATCTGGTAGAGTAGATCCTCCTAAAGACTTGATCATCATGGAAATATCAGGATTGATGGACTTCAGATAAAATATGAATTCCAACTTAGAAGTTAGGCGTATAGTAACAGGGATCCTCTGCCAATTCGTGTGGAATCGAGCATTGAAGTCTGCCATAGCCTCCTAGGAAGCTCGTTTTATGACAGATAGTTGATAATACAACGAAGAGCGATCTCCGTCATTTGAGAACCTCTCATAGAACGGATCTCTAAGCTCGTCCCAGGTGTGAATAGTGCTAGGTGACAGTGTTCGGTACCAATCCAACACCTTGCCTTTAAAAGACGCAACAAGAAGCCTTAGAGCTACATTCTGCATTGTGATCCTGTGCACCAGACACAGGTCCGCCACATCTTGTAGATGTTCTACGGGTGTTCCTGAGCCATCTCCGGTAAACTTGGGTATAGCTTTCATAGCTGAAACCAGGATAGCACCCCAGACAACAGGTGCTACTGGGGCTGCTAGGGGACTTCCGGCATCCCATGCCACGTAATTTCTATTGGTGGCTGGCAACATGGTTAGAGGAACGGGTAGCGGGAGACCAACTGATTTGTGGCTTGCACTGTTTCTGGTGGAGGTACTAGTAAACTGGGGTTGCTTGCAGTTTGGGATCTAGTTACAGGTCAATGGCTCATACACCCTTCCAAAGCGCAAATTCATTTAAGCTTAGTCCCACCGGGCGTGCCAGAAAAAGAACAAATTGTTGATGCCAAAATTTGACAAGGTAACAGTGTCTTATGGGAAACTTAGTTTATGGGGGACCTTTTGCGCTAAATTGAGTGACCTCCACGTTTTTAGAGAAGTCGACTTCTTCTATAATGGGGTTTTGGAAAGGGAAAAGGAAACAGATATGATAAAATAAAGTCTAACCTAAGGTGATGTGCCAAGACTTAATGATAGGCACGATATATCATAGATCTAAGGGGCCCAATTGGTATTTGTAGTGTTCTAGAAAAGCAAAAATTGAAAATTAAAACACAAAAAATCCATTCATTGACATAAAATAACATTGCATACATTCCTACTACCAAGAAGAGTCATTAGACATGATCTAGATCAGTAAACTTGCATTTAATATATATAGAAGTTCTCAAATGAAATGTCTAGAGAATAGCAACACAATTTGCAGTTTAATTAAATAGCATGAAAGAACAGAAAGGTCAAACAATTGGCACAGTCTGAAAGTCTTTTGCAATAAAATAAAATAGTAATAAAGGTCTGGCATCTTTTCCTAAAACCAATGTTCCTTCAAAATTCCAAACCCTTTTCTCACAACAGAGAAAAGTATATATAGCAGAAAACTCCCACCGCTTCGGAGAGCAGCAACAGAAAAGATTTCACAATCCCTAGCAATGATGTAGAAATAAGAATATTCCCCAAGCCGTTGCAATAGAAAAGATTCAAAACCAAGCATCTGGTCATTCCAGGCATAGGTGCATCTCCTACAAATGATGGTGGTGGTCCCGACAAGGTTAAACAGACAAGTGTCACCATCCCGTGCAAATGATTATGACATGCGATGGCCAATCACAACATTTGGTTCACCTGATTCATCGCTCGAATACGAGACCCACCAAATAGGCACGTGGTAGCATTTCGTTGCCCGTGTGAACCTTTATCTCTCACCGCTGAAGACTTGCGCCAAGGCTACACGTGTTGAGTGGGTAGAGCTCTATCAAAAAGTGGAGGAAACAATCATCACTTGGGTGCAAAAGAGACATGTGGCAGCATTTCGCTGCTTGCGGTCGTTATTTCATCCTCTCGCTGAAAGATTTGCGAAGAGTAGACACGTAGCAAGAGTGCATCGTAGATAACAATTGTGGGGCCTGCCAAATTTCTTTGGGAATGAGAACTTCGTGGAACTCGAGCGGAGCCCGATGAGGAATCAAAATTGGCCCGCAGCTACGACACGTGGAAGTATAGTGGGGATTCCTGAGATGAAAAGGAAGGGAAACCCTCGGGGTACGCAGAGCAAACACGTGGAGGGGGAAGCAGACCTTGATAAAAGGCCATGTGGATTTCCTACGATGCGTGAGCTAATACCTAGAGTAAAATACACCTGAAGGGAGCTCGTTGAATATTTATTAACAGTACTCACAGGTGCATCATGCCCATCTTTATGTAAAAATTTAATCAACATGATCTCCTCAGTTATGATGTTTACTTGTGATGTTGGATCAATGAGAACACCTGCTACGATGTTTTTGTTGATCCGCGTAGGGATGTAGAGAGGAGATGGTTCCTTGTTAAAACCCATCGACAGGTCCTGTGAAGTGAAGGTTATACCAATACCATTGTCCATAGGTTGCACAAAGGGGATAGGTTGATGCAGGAAGGAGGCTATTATGCACACTAGACGATACTCTCATGGAGTCCCTAAAGGCCAAAAGATAAGACGGTGACCCAATTAAGGTTTCGTTACGTGACACCTTTGGAACCTTCCAACTACGCCAACTAGGGGTCACAGGTTTGGTTGTAAGGCGACAGTCTCACAACACTCACACCTATAACACTCCTAGAATATGAGGAAAGGAACTTTCAGTATTGTAGAAAGGAACCAAAATGGTTCACGTTGGGTTGACCAAAAATGTAAGGTAGGGGGACTGACTATGTTCAAGGCCCCAGGTCATGGAGGGGCAAGAGCGGAAGGTTGCCCTAGCTTACTTCAACTAAAAGGGGTGTTGGAAAATGTAGGACGAGAATGATGAGGACTTTAGGCCCTTCGATCACTCTGTAGACTTGAAACTCATAATGGGGCTAGGCGAGCCAGTTTTTGGGTTCAACACTATGCCTCAGGAAGCTCTCTGCTTGAGGATGAAAGCACGGTCCTGGGATGATAGCGTGACACGTTGGCGTCTCTCAAGTGCGATGACATCCGTATGACCAAATGACTAAAGAGACAAGGTTAAACTCTAGAAAACAGACTAACAACCTAGCTAACTACTTCCAAAGGGCCAAAACAATGCTATGAAGTAGACAAGATATGCTCTAATATGATAAATTAAATACACAAGAGTTAGGGTGGCAAGAATGATCTCAAAAAGGAATTCGTTCACCAACTAGCTCCTAGTAGCACGTTCACCTACACACAAAGAAGAGGGAAATTTGGTTGGGGATGTTAAGGGGTCTGCCTCGGTCAAACCCCCGCTTTCTTGTTTCCACCTCCACGACAATCAAGTTTGCAACAATGGAGAAATAGTATGATAAAGAAAGAAATGAAGTAAAGAACACTAAAACACTACAAAATAGTAAATGTGCTTACTCAACCAAGTAATAGAGGAGAGGAGTGGAAATCTTACCACCTCCACCAAGAGCACTCAAGGCTAATAGGGGAGAAAATGAGAGTACTCAAGCCTCTGCTGCAATGGTGTTGTCCCACACTTGCTCTACAAAATTGATAGAGTGATGTTGTTGTTATGGAGTGCAAAAGTGCTACTAGAAGTGCTTGGGAATGCAAGAAGTGAGTGCAAGAAGTTGAGTTGAAAGCTTAGAAGATTGTAGAAGATGAAATGCATGTAGGAGTAAATTTGAAGGAGAGGATGAAGAAAATGACCAAATTCGGGTTGGTCGGCCGAAGAGGGCGTTACAAGTCTACCACCAATGAGAAGTGTAATGCCTTTGCAAGCTCCAGCCGTAGGAATTTTCCAGGGACGTAAGTGTGCCACGCGAATGTATGCGCACTGCGTGGGCATGCCCGACAGAAATTCCTTTGCGGACGCTCAAAACAGGCACCAAGTGGAACGAAGGCAGCGGGCTTATGTGGAATTTAGCCTCCGAATGTGGTTTTCTAAAGTGGAGAAAGGAAAAAGGGGAATTTGCGTAAGGGGTACAAATTCACTCCTATACTATATAATACAATGAGACAAATTAACTTGTAAATATCCCAATCTAATAATAAAAAATCACTCCTAAGTTTGGCTTAAGTAATTAAAGTAATAAGAGACCCAATAATTAATTAAGTGATGTCCTAATTACTCTAACACCTCACTTAAGATCAACTTAGGGAGAAGGTAAAAACCTTGATGAAGAGTGTAATAATGGATGCATGGATGGGTCCCAACTACAAGGCCTGGTGAGGTACCGATGTACAAACAAATGAATCTCTCATCCAGAGAAAAGGAGAAAACCACATGGGAAAAAACTCCTCTCCAAAAGAGAGAAAATGAAATGACCACTAGTAAATATGGATAGGAGGAATTAATGTGACCCCCAAGGATTGCTTCTATCACACAAGCACAATAGATGTCACCCTAATAGGAAAGAGAAAAAGAGGATACAAATCCCTCATAAAGAAAGAGCTCTTGTGCCAAGGATGAATGCCTAAAGATAGAACACAATCCATTGGTGATTAGAGAAGTCAATCCAAAGATATGGGTGAATATAGAATCCAAATCCATATGATGTGTGCCTCTGAAAAGTGCTCAAGTGTCTACATGTCAGAAATAAATGATGTCAATCCAGAAACTGGTGAAGAATGATGTAGAACAAGCTCCAAAGATGATGAATATTACGGGCCAACATCAATGATGTGGTTGTCAACAAAGAGGATATGAATGTATTCAAAGTAATCCTCCAAATATATAATCTGAGAGTCTACAAGCAAGGATGATATGTCTGCAAGATATGAATCCCAAATAGTTGTGTTTGAAAGATGATGAGTGTCTTGTTGCATTGAAACAATAGGGCGAGGGATGTGGTGATTCCAAGCTAATCAAGAACAACAAAAGATGATGATGAAGTCTTGACCTAAAGAGTGGGAACATGAAGAAAAGTCTGTGAACCATCAAAACATGCAAGACCTATGTTATGCTCAAGTTCCTCTAAAGTATCATTATCAAAGGGCATGAAATTTTTATTTGCAAGAGGAATGATACAATATACAACAAGATCCTCTAGGTATGGAGAGATATGAGGGTCTCCATGGATCTCCCAAAGTTGATTCCAAAGTGTGTGGGGAAAATCAGTGTCTAATACAACACACGTAGTGTCAAGATCAACATGACTAGAACAAATAACTCTTACAATGTGATAATACCTCATGCTAAATAACTCTCTAGTGTGTCTGGTGTAGGTATGAGTCTATAAAGATAAGGCAAAAGATCAAGCCACCTAAGATGTGTCAAGGTTTCATGTCACCAAGACTCATAGTTATCCTTTGCCAAGATGACCACAAAAGGATGAACAAAAAACCCATGATACTTGGACTCAAATGAAAAAATCAAAGACTAAAAACCTCAATGCGTGTAAAGAAAATCAAATGATGTCATCCTATGAAAACAAATCCTTTTTAGGTGCCAAGATTTCCAAGTAATTGACAAAAATGTGAAATCACAAAAAATGAATAAAATGTACCTAGGGTAGATTCTCAAAAAAGTGCATATATGGATCTGAATAGCTCTGAAATACCTTTCCCATGCCATTGAAATCATGAAAATTGGAGATACCTGTGAAAATTTATAAGCTTGGAAGCAAAAATAAAGATTTGACTTTGATTGAGAATAAAATAAATCAACAGTAAAATCTAATGATGAGACCTACACTACTAGAAATTTCTTGAAGCCAACTTTCCAATGATATCTTGTTTTCCCAATTCCAACACTATATGCCCAAGTTATGAATTTTTGAAAAAAGAGGTATATTTAGCCAAACAATGGCCACCAGACATGACCCTCCTGATTTGATTTCTAAAAAACTTACTCCTTGCATGCAAAATCTAACAGATACCAACAAAATATTTTGATGCTACTAACAAAACCCATAAAGCATTTTTATTTCCAAAAATCAGATCATGCGATTTGGAAAAAAATCACTTGTAGGGAAAATGACCACACTATGCTATTTTGACAATATTTTTTTGCAAGATATGCTCACTATCTGCCAAATCCAAGGGATACCCAAAATCGTTTTTGTTATTATGAACCAAACCTAGAAATCATTTTTCTAAAAAATACACCAAGCAAAAGATATTGGCCGAAATTTCTTGGATCTCTTAGTATTTGGATAGGAAGCCACAAATCTAGTGCTCTGATACCATATTGGAGTTGATAGTGAACCCCACAACTCTCATAAATCACCTACAACTAAAACTCCTATAAAAAATGAGAGATCAAAGCAATGATTATGCTTATGCAACCTTGAGAAGAGAATTGATCCATAAAAGCATTTGATATGGTTTTTGTATTGAATAATGAATACGTGGATAATAATTACAATGAAGGATCAATCCCTATAAAAGGAAAAATAAAAACCTAGATGAGGATTTAATTAGATTATGCTAAGTTTCATCATCTCATGCAATGAGACAACTTAACCTATAAATAACCCAATCTAATAAAAAAAAACACTCCTAAGTTTAGCTTAAGTAATCAAAGTAATAAGGGACCTACTAATTCATTAATGATTTAGTAATTATCAAGTGATGTCCTAATTACTCCATCAATATTTAGTTGGAGAAATCTTGGAAAAAATCAAACCTTACCATTGAGTCCAAAAATGTATGGGTACTTACAAAACATGACTATGTTTGGGGCCATTTTTTGTGTGATTTCTAAGGCTTGAAAGAACCTTTAACTAGGAAAAATCCATATAGTTGTAATAATTTGTATGATCATATGGTGGAATTGTCAGAAGATCTATTATATTCATTAATAATATTCATTGCATCTTTAGTTTTAGCTCATATAGGTTTTCTTGATCGTACAGTATGAGGATTTTTAAAAAATTTAAAATGAATAAAAGGATAGTAGGTGGAGGGTGACGTAGTTTACAAATATTTTCAAAATTAATTTGGGCACATCACTAAGAGTTTCCCATTCCCTACCAACACCTTTGTTATTATTTCACCACTTTCTCACCATCACCATCAATAGCACCACCAACTGGTTGCTTGCTAACTAGTACTAGCCACCAATTGTGTTTTACAAAGCCAAATAGGATTTTTTTGAAGAGCATAAATTACACCTAAGGAGTCAAATTTTTGTGTTCTAAAGTCAACAAAAAGATATTTCCAAGCACTATGATATGGTATTAGTGGTTTTTCCATGTTTTTTCTATTTTAGATAGAAAATGCTAGCTGGGAGCTAGTTTTCCTCTTATTGATTCAACATGTCATATATTGTAACCACAATGTCCAATTATTCAATTTTGGACATATTATAGTCAATTTAGAGAATTTTCTAAGAACTTTGTAGTGAATTAGGTTTGGAGATGTCAATACATGATTTATTCACTTAATTTATGTTTGATCTATTTGTTGGTTCCTTTGATTGTGGTATTTTATGAGTTTGTGACAAATAGAATCTAGAGGTGATTTTATGTTTGATCCATGAAAAAATTGCATATTATCATTGGTTATCCTTGTTTGACATCATTACTAATGTATGGTTACATTTATATTTCATTGTGAGATCTATGAGTTACGTAGTTTTGTAGGCTATCTATACCCATAGATATTTTAGAGTGGATGTAGATTTTTTTTTATTAGTCTAATTTGGTTACTTGCTTCATTGGTTTGTTTGTCATTATGAGGTATAGAGAGATGATATTACCTAATATAGTTATGTTATGGGCCCTACAATTATTGATTATGATGCAAGATGTGTGAAACTTAGTCAGGTGGAAATCACGGTCTTATGAAGGTTCCTTGTATGTTTATATCTCTGGCACAAAATTATTGCTTATGCAAGTACACCAAGTGATGATCATGGAGTCATAGAGGTTTCTTTTATTCTTGGAGATTTGGTGTGACATGATTGTTTATGCAAATGCATTATTGGTCGTGAACATAGATTGATTTATAATTAAAGTTGGTAGTTTATCTTCTTGGATCTAATTTAGCCTTTGGATCTACTGGTGTTATAGTTGAGTGATTGTGCATGAGCCATATGTGATATTCATATAGGATATGTTATCATGATGTCATATGTAGTTTAGTGTCATGGTTTAGTTGGAGCTTTGGCGATGATATAGATTCATCATTTTATGATGGATGATCTTCTATGGTGATTATTGGTATCATGGAGGAGCTCTTGAATATTATTTCTTGCATGAAATGAGAGTTATTTAGCATATTACACTCTATTGAAAAGAGATGGTTATCTTCATGTGATTTGGAGATGTTGACATCTTAGTACCATGGAGTACTCTTAGATTCTTTAGTTGAGGTGTCTTTTATGATTTGTCAATTTAACAAAAAATCCTTGATTGGAAGATGGATGTCATTATGCCATGGTGGAATCCTCATTAAGCATTAGTTTTTTTTCATGATATGTATTCTCTTGGGAGTAAATATGTTTATTTGAGACATATGATCTTTTGAGGAGATGCAAATCATGTTATAGAAAGTTCTTGATTATGTAGCTGGAGTTTTGGTAGTGATTTATGATAATTTGATAGATGAGATGTGCAATCATTTTTATTGTTGGATTTTGGTTAATATGACATTGAATTAGATTTTGGTTGGCATGATATGATTAATTTTACACCTATTTCATATTTGGGTGAAGCTAGCAATCTCTTGATCTTGGAGATTATGTGTTGAGACATTTACTCTTTGATGAATTTTAAATAGGAAGACTAAGGAGCCTACACCTAGATAGGACATGAGTTTAACATGAACCTTTTGAGGAGATTTTTCTTAAATATTCAGTGTGACTTGGTGTATCCTAGAGGAGAAATCCCATTCCACATCCTTGGTCCTCTTGATTATGCATCATCTAATAGATATTGTTCGCCTTGTTTTAAAATGTATTTTGATTTGTGTTTATTTCCTCATGGGAATGATTTTTGAGGTATGGATGTTGGTTTTGTAGGGATTATTTGAGGATTTATTATCATGGTTTATTTTTCTTCCTTTATCTTCCATGGGAATGAGCCTTGATCTATATATGTTAGTTTTAGAGGGCTTATTTAAGGAGTGTATAATATGGTTTGGGCTCATTACCTTGGTTTTTTGGAATAGATATTTTGGTTTGATACTAATTTAGTTTGAGAGGCTTACATCCTAGTTTGTCTATTGATGCATGTCATATGTTTGATCTTTGAGTTAAATGGTTGGATTTTGTTAAGGATTTTATGTCTGGGGTTTTGTGAAGGAGAACTTACTTGTCACAATTTGAGTACTTAGAGGTGTTGGTAGAAGTATGTAGTACATGGTTTTTATTTGCAGGTTCTCTCTTGATGGTACTATGTTTCTTCCTAGATGTTGATGTTCACATGACATTGGAGTTAAGGTTTGCATGAAGTGATTATGATCACTATGTTTATGGTCATTTTTTATTATTGTACTTCATTGTTTTTGGGTAATATCATGAATACTCTTTAATCTCTTTCTCTTATGATTTTGAGAACTTGGGAGAGCTAAGGAGACTGGTGTTGAGAGTTGAGTTGCAATAATTTTGTGTACATTTTTGCATATAATTATGAATGTTCCTTGGTATTACATGAAATTGATGACATTTTCTACACCTTCTATGTGAGCGCTATTAGTGGATCTTTAGGATTCTTTAATTTTTTTTTAATTTGACATCACCCATATAGTGGGAGATCCAAGTTGTATATGTGTCTTTTGTTGGATGTTCTCATTATACTACAATGCTAAAGGTATTACAAAATTCTTTATGTAGGATAGTTTAAATATAGGGATTTGTGATCATGTATTGGGTTGGATGTGTTGATGGTATAAGGTTTGACTTTTATGATGTGTACAACTTGGTTTTAAGGTATGGATAGTTCAATGTGTTAGCAACAAATTATGGTTGTTATTCCAACTATGTTTATTAATTATTGGAAGCTAATCAAGTCCATTTTTTATTGTTGTATTTAGAGTTTGTGTTTGAGTATTAATTTGAGGCAGTACTCATGCTTCTATGTTATAGTTATGATATCTCTTTTGGATAAGATATTATCTTTGTGTACATTGACATGATGGAGGATGAGAGGATTCTTGTTTGATATGGTGTCCACCTTAGTTATCTTTGTAGGTATCATGATGGAGCACATGGATCACTTGGATGTTTTGATGGTAAATGCTAGATATAGGGATTATTCCCTCGATACTTGAGTTTAATTTTGACCCCTTATGCATTGCATATAATAAGTGGGAAAATGTTGGGAAAATATATGTTGTTCATCTTGCATAATACTAATAATGTAAAATTAATATTTACTTTTCATTCACCTAGGAAATATAGGGATGCATGTATTGCATGGGTTAGACATTCTTGGGGAGAATTTGAATGTTTTATGTGATATTAGGATAAATACTTAATGTGGGTTACACTATGGAAAACATTTAATATTAGGAATATATAATAAAATATTAAATGAGGGGGATAGGGTTTTGTAATCTCATGATATTAGACACATGGTTTATGTAATACAAATTGATGGTTTTATGTAAGCTTGTTTATATAGAAGAAAAATTGATTGTGATGTGTGGTTAGATGATTTGTGCAAAATTTGGCTTATTGGCTAAGGTTGATTGAGCTCATCTTGTAAGTTACATATGTGAGGAGATGAATAATTGATTGCGATGTGTGGTTAGATGATTCTAATTTTGTTATTTAGATAGAGTACAATTAGGGAGCTTGATGTTTCAAGAACCTTGTATGGAGACTCTACAAGTGTATTGTAATCTTGTTCATGGGATAATATATTAAGTGTCTGTGATTTTTTAGGCTAGTTTTTCCCCTCATGTAGGTTTTCCTAGGGAACATCTTATGAAATATTGATAGTATGTTTTTCTATTCTTTTACATTATGAATTTTGAATACTTATTTACATATTTTATCCCTTAGGGTTATATTTAAATAGTTTATTACAATTGTAAATTTCCTTCACATTAATGGTGGTAAAATAACTAATATTTGTATGTTTTCATGGGATATATAAGGGGTTAACAAAAAATAATTTGTTGTAATAAATTTAACAAATGTTGGAGCTAAAATGACACTCTTCCCCTTTTTACTCCCTTATAGGATGTGATGTTGAATATGAGAAATTATAAGGGATCACATGATTTAAGCAACTTGTTTTATTATAGTGGCAACCTCATCTTAAAACACAACCAACCACCATTTAAATTTACACTTGATGTTGTAAAGTAACTCTTACAACTTTTGTGTTGGTTTTACTCAAAGGTATATACATAAAATATTTAAAATAACTAAAAAATACAAGAGTTTCAATTGTGTGCCCTTATTTCCATACCATAAGTAACATGAAATGATATCACCTACTATACTTTTAACAAGATCCAAACTAAGTTTTAGATGTTGAATTGGTAAGATATCCTCACATTATGTTTCACATATTTAACATTCATGTGTACACTAGTTCGCCTTGATTTTTTAAAATTTTAATTCCAATTTATTGTAAAAATAGTTGGTGAACACAAAATCCTTGGTTTATGGGAAAATCCCTCCATTGAAGTAAAATCTTAGGAACAAAGTTAAGAGTATATTAGTTTTATAGTTTGTATAATTCCTTCATTCAAATGCAATTGTTGGACTAAAAATAGAGTAACTTCACATTATTACCAATAACTCAAAAGGACAATTTCAACCTAGATTTATTTGTAGATAAAATTGATAAATATTATGAAATTATTGATAAAAATAAAGCAACTTATTCAAAAATTTGTATAGATTGAAATTAAGCAAACTTCCCTTTCAAAAATTTGTAAAAGAGAAAAGAACTAGATTGTATCCTTTTATTTGCACAAAATATTATTTATAATTAAATTAATTCTAGAGGGCTCAAAAAATTGCCATATAATATATACTTCTTATTATGGAAATGAATATTAAATATATCCATAATGGTTCTCCACTTGCTGCGTTATATTGTAACAAAATTACATATTCTTTCTATGCCAATTCATCACCACACATAGGATCAAATGCACACTTTTAGAAGTTACAATTGAAATGGAAAAATGCTTTGTGTTAAAGCTCTAGATTAATACATAATAGTCTTATCTATGTGGATGCATCATACCACACCCTTTTAAATATCATAATAGATTAAAACAAAAATTACATCAAAGGAGTCAAAGTGCTTAAGATGGTACTAACTTACATCCAACCCAACAATCATAATGGTATTATACTTTCCAAAGGAAATATGAAACCTTGTCTTCTTGTGCATGTGATATTGATTGAAGGACCATTTTGAGCTAGTATATTTAGGGAAAATTTCTTGCAATAATTTTCGAATATAAATCACCTCCCAATTGCTCCAATAACCATGAGTTCCAACAACACAACTCTACTTAAATAGTTTGTTAGCTTCCTCACATATGGAATACTATGTTTCTCATATCATCGCTTTATTTCAAGTCTCACTTGTAAAGCTAGTTGTTATCAAATAACAACCCCATTTTCTTGTTAAAAATTAAACTATCATAGAGATTTTAAGGAAAAAATAATAAACATTGAAAAACTTATATTACCTTTATCATAAATGTCTCTTACATGAGATAATACTCTTTGTGTAATGTGGTTTTCTATTCTCCTAACTATGCCAATCATGTGATGCCTCATAGATGTAACTACCATAGAAACATAACAAATCTAGAAATAATTAGTAGTGATTTATATAATATAGCTTCAAAAATATCAAAGTGGCTTCTATAATACTGTCTCTTGGTAGACCTAACTTAAAAACTCGTGAGTCATGTGATCTATTAATAAGATTAAAGAATGCATATTTTGAAGTAGAGGAAAATCTATCCTAAGGGTTATCAAGAAGTCATCACATATAATAGGTAGTCTACCCTACAATTCATACACAAACATGAAATCACAATTCTATAAATACATTAAATTGTCACTTTGGTTGAATATACATGTTACATTTTATTAATACACATTTATTTGGATTCTCTTCACTATGATATATTAAATCATCACTTTGGTTGAATTCACACATTCATTCTATTTTTACACACATTTTAATAGAATTCAAATAAGTTAAAATTTTTAGTCTAATTACAGGCTTAACATAAATCCACACAAAAAATGAACATATTTTTTATTGAAAAGTAATAAAATGAAAATAAAAAATGTTGTAAATGATGGATTGGCCTTTAGGTAGATGTGTATCCAAAATGACACGGAGTCAAAGGATCATCATTGTTTTTCTATGTTTAATAATATAATATTATCATTAGTTTAGATGAGCACTATACAAAACTACACATTGTATGAAACAATTTATAAATACCTATTATTCTTGAGTGAATTTAAGTGAATAAATGAGACAAAAGATATGAATACAAAATATGAAATGAATTCCGTAATATAAAACTATAATCATAAATATTCATTACAAAATATACACTCTAGATTGGGTCTTAATCACTACATAATCATAAAATTTGGGAGCCCTCCTATCTAAAATACCTAAATATGAATGCCTTCCAAGTAAAAGTATAGAGGAAATTGAAAGAAAACATGATTTGCGTCAACTTCACTTGATAAAGTGTTTGAATTTGGCTTCATTTGGATGTTCTTTTACATTCCTATTAAAAATAAAATAAGTCTTAATCAAAATAGATTTTTCTTATTTAATAAATGTATACTTTCTCTATTTATATTACTTAAATACAAGAAACACATAAAGACAAATATTTAGACAATCATCCAAATTAGGTTATTCCATCACATTAATTTCTAAATCATCATCGAGATAAAGATCCAACCATGACATTACTTTTAGATAGTTATCATGATTAGGTTCTCTAATGATTTAAAGGCCTTTGTAACAATCATGAAAATCAAGTTCAACCATGGTTTCAAATTTAATAATATATTGACTATATTTTGAAAATGACTACTATCAAGTTCAACAATGATTTCAAATCAAATATTATTGATAAAATCTTGAGAATAATTAGGATAGATTCTTCACATTTTTTATATCAACATTAACCATTTGCATTATATAATCATTTCTCTATCATTTGGGTTTGATTCCAAAATAAGCTTCTTTCACACCCTTGCTTGCATCAACCCCAATTACAATAGACTTTTTCAACATGATGAAGTGTTGCAACTAGTGAAAATGCACATGAATTTATGAAACCATGCAAAGAATTTCCTCCAAGCTTATGAAATTATAGATTTCATCAAAATAATAGAACTCATCTATATCATCTTTTCACATCAATCCATTCAATGCTTGCTACATGAATTCATCCAATCCAAATAAATAACTTCTTCATTCAAAATTAATATGGAATGAGTTTGATAGTTTCCAAGAAAGATGTGTTATTATTTTATTATTTGCTTATATAAAGCATGGAACTTTGCATCATTTTTGAGTGCACCATTATCCATGTGAGCCTAAGGGACAAAGCAACATTATGAGATGTGATAAGAAACAAATACAAATGTGTACAAACCATGCTCATTTTATTGACAAACTTTCAAATTAATGCAATACATTTTTCATAATGCTTTAATAATTTACAAAGCCTTTAAGATCATTTGTCCTTAATTTTAATAGTACTTCTTTTCTATAATTTTGATGAACACTAGTTGATACAAAAATTAAAAAATAAGATGTTGGACACAAAAATAATTCTTGATTGATTTTAATCCATTTTTACATCTACATGTAGTTTGGATCAAATTTATAAAATTTTAGTAGATGTCTCAACATATAACTTCTTTTTTGGAAGTAATTCAAGCTAATGGTACTCCCACTTAAATTTTTTAGTTTGAATTGAGCCACATTTTCCAAACCTAGTCTTAGTGTCCTTTCACGATAACAACAATAATTTATTGCATAACAATTTCCATGACTCACTAATAGATAATGTCAATTTACCAAGCTAATCATGACACACTAAATCCAAACCAAAGCCAAAACATATTTTACATTACTATTTTTACTAAATACTTTCTTGAGATAAACATTTTTCTAAAAGCAAATAGATACAATCATTTTCTTAAAATCAACCATATATTTCTTGAACTTCACCAAATATAATATAAAACAAGGTAAAACCCACATCATATGAACTAATAAAATTTCCTTGAGATTCAAAATGTGCATAATCACCTTCTCTATGAAAGTAACAAATATTAATGCAATTTGGAAACCCTACTATTGCTTTTCTCCATTACAAAGCTGAAAATGGAAACACTAAATTTGTGGACTTATACATAATTTTTAATGGCAAAGTTCATGCATAGAATATTGAAACCCTCAACCCAAAAATAAAGAGAATAGCCAAAATAAAAACGCTAGAAGCATATCGACCTAAATAAGAAAAAATGAATCATTTCATTCTCTCTAGTAAATGATAATGATATATTTGTCTATTATTAAATAAAATCAATATTTTTATAATACTATTTTTCTAATTAATATTAAAATAGAAAAAGGACAACCAAATTTTAAAAAGATTCTTTTAAAATTAACTTTCTAACCAAATGAGTAAAAGATACTTCTGAATCAATAGGTAGGTAGTAAAACAGAGGAAAGCCACTCAAGTAATGTAAAGGACATGTGCCCGGTTAAAGTCTAACCCGATTGACCAGACGCTACAGGCTGCATCAGGTATGTTTATGATACCAACAAAAAAGATAATTTAAATTTGGTTGATGTTAGATCGATTAGATCGATAAGCCAAAGATTAAGTAAAGCGGTATCAACTGCGCAGAGTTACCCCAAACCGCCCTGCAAATTTTCTTTTAAATCTGGTGGAGCTTCTCAATTGGTATACACAAACATGGCAGCACCACCTTCCAGATGGGGAATCCGGATTCCCTACATTGCCTCTCGCGCATACTTTCTTCTCATATTTCTGCAGATCCCTCTATTCAGGTACACTGCACTAACCTGTTTCTGGATTTGATCGATTAATACATGAATTACTATATGCTTTCTTAACTTGTATTGTTTTAGGAGCTGTCTTTCTATTTTCTTTTTTATCTTTTTCTAAGGCAGTAGTTTTATTGAATTTCCATTTAACAATAATAGTAAGTACTATTACACAGATGTTTGCAGTTATAACCTGTGTACATGAAATCTTAAATCAGAACAGTCTCATGAAACTAAGAAATTTATTGTATGGCTATATACTCAGGAAAAATCTTCTAAACAATCAAACACACTGTGTTAAGCCCTACTGACCGCGTTAGTGTAAAGCATGTTATTTGTTGGTTTTGTTTTATGTGAGATTTTAACTGGAAATATATTAAGCCATCTTTTGGATGACCAGTATCTAGAAAGTAGTCATTTATACATGATCTTTTATTTCATGTATATTCATAAGTAATAACAAAGGAATCCACAAAGTAGTCGTTTGTACCAGAGAAAAGGAAGATAGCAACTATCGATCTGAAGACATTCATCCCAAAACTTGTTCTAGATTGGCAAACCTTTTGTCTCATGTGTAAGCCTTTGTCCGTAATCCTTCCTCTCCACCAAGAAAAATAAGAAGAAAATAAGAATCAGTTTCCTGCAAATCGCTCATCTTGGCACAGAGCATTTGATCTCATGGACTGCCAAAATGTATTTTTAACGTTTGCAAAGGAGAAATGATTTCCTTTTTCTGCGCTTGCAGGGGACCATTCTCCACTGTTTTCATAGTTGAACTCAGGGTTCTTCTTCTTTGTGTTTCATGCAAGTTTTTATGAAAAACTTTCATTAATATTTTAAAATTTTCAATTTTGATTTTTTTCGCAAATATTGGTAATTCAGAGAAAAGGGTAAAGGCTGGTATTGGTCAGCTTGACTAACTTTTGAGGGTCTTTGTTATTCTGTTTCATATTTTTTTGTTTCATTTTTTATGGGTAAATAGAGGTTCACAACAGGTGCTCCACCCTTTTAAAGCATTTAGAAAAAAACTATAGCTCTGACAATAAACAAGTAGCACATATGCATATTTTTGATAGGTAAATGATGGGTTTGTTGAGGACCCTTACCCAAAATATATGAAAGATTGAATAAAATTGCACCAATAGGCCACATCTGGGACACATGCCTAGAAAGCTGCTCTGATCAATTAGAAATGGCTACCATAAAATTTTCCTAGAGACCTGTTGCATTTTTATTTAAAATATATCATACAACATCCAAAATTGGCAACTTTAGAATTTTGTGTGGGAACTATTGGCCAATACAAACCAAAACTAAATTATCATTAGAAGGCTGTCTTGCCTGAACTGCTGCAGGAAAGGGGCTGAACCAAACCAAGAAGCAAGGTGGGATCTAATCCCTGATGGAAGAGGAAGGACCTGCTTCACTGCCACACTGACAGACCACCTGCATCAGCATTGAAGTTACTTTCCAATGTAGTATCCATTCGCACCTCATTTCAGTCACTTGTAGCCATTGGCACTTGAGCATGCCCCCGATACCCATCATCATGAATGCATCTACCATTCCCACAACCTCTACCATGTACAACATTAATGAACATCTGAAGCAGGGGAATTTTCTAGCCACTCACTTGAGCTAGGAAACTGGCCTAAGTTGTATAACTCTTCTCCAGTCTTCTTTGGCCCGTTGTGGATCTACATGCAATTTGCAGGGCCTCTGCTGTACCCTGGCAGAATTGTGAGGGACAGCCTCAGCACCTGGGTTGCTTGGATTTGGTGACTGAAGCCAAGCCAATAAGAGCATCTACCAAAGGGAGTTGCTGGAAAACTGGGTGGGAGGACAAGAATACCAGCCTGTTTTCACCATTGTCTTCAACCAGTATATGATCGACAACTTTGAACTTTAGGAATTCCATGTAGTGTGAGTGCAGGGTTTCAAATATTGACTCCATGAATAGCAGTATTTGGTTCTGAATCGGATTTTAGGGAGAGACCCCAAAACTATCCTGCCTGCATTAGCCATGTCATTCCTAGCTATAATGGAATGTTTAAAATTCATCTCTTGAAGCCAACTGTTGTACACCATGTTCTATTTCCCACAATAATTGGATCTTTGCAGGCAGGGAAGAAATTGTCCTGCAAGAAGAAGTCGGCTGGTCAAGATTACAGAGATATATTGTCACCATGGCAACAAATTTTGTAGGAAGTTGTCAGCTACCATTGACTTTGGTGGCTTAAATCTAGGGAGGTTGACTATCTCATCAGAGCCCAAATGCTACACAGCAAATTGAAATCCATTCCCTTTGTGACTGCAAAAATAATCTTAAGATGTCTGGTAGAAACAAAGCTACCAAAGAGGATAGCATGACCCAACATAGCACCACTTCAAGAACCAGTCAGAGCCATTGCAGAGCCAAAGGCAGGGAGCAAAACTTTTTGATTAAGTAGGTTTGAATGAAGGTAAAGCAGAGAGCTGAAGACATGATCAGGCACGAATGATGAAAGTTTGATTGCAAATCGTGACTTAAATAATTCCAACTCCAGCAATTCTATCACTTGTAACCCAACCACATATGCCACATGTTATAGGGTGATGTCAACAGTGAGGAGATTTTCAAAATTTCATACCGTACTTTTTGTTTTCATGATAATGGCCAAGAAATGAAGAGGCATATATGGATTTAATTGGACTCCCACCTTGAGGAAGCGTTTAACATTATTTAGTGGATCAGTGTAATGTCCTCTTATTGGGATAACCATAATTCATGCCCTGATTTTCTGAAGATATCCTTTTATGATGATTTAGTGTTCAACTTCAGACTATATTCTTTTTCTCCTTTTCCTGATCAATCATAGGATAAAGACATTCATAAATCTATTCATTTTTCTATCAAATAATCACAATTACTTATAAGGCTCAATATTTGTTGCAAGCATCTTTATCATATAATCGTATTATATATATATATACAAGCATCTTTATCGTATATATATATATATTACAATAATGTCAATGGAGAAAAACATATCAGCAATGTTATAAGATAACTAGTAGCATGCATGATTTATTATTCCCAATGTCATCAATAAAAAATAGATAACATTAAATAAATAATATCCTATATGAATTATTATTAATTATACTATTATTTAAATCCATGATGTATTTATCAACATCATTATTCAAGCATACAAACATTTATCTAACTTATTATTTAAATTCATAAAATACTTATCTCCTTATTGCTGATCAATTCTGCAGATATCCCTATTTCTCCAAGCTACCATTCTGTAGAACCTCTTTATTTCCAGCCAGTCATGCCTTTTCTTTCTTATTCTATTCCCTTCCTTTATATTTCTGCTATTATGATCATGGCTCCCAAGAGAACTTGGATCTGCTGTTCTGGAATATATATATTTATATAATTATTCTTTCCTTATATTAGTATTCATATATATTCTTTATTCATCGCATATTATTCATTATAAAATTTATCTATATCTATGCATATATGCTTGTATGCCTATATATATATATATATTAAATGGCTCTATATTCCAATGCACATCAATCATAGATTATATCTGTTGCTGCTGTTCTGAATGCAGATCGTATTTCTCAATGTTTTCCCATATATTTCCTATCTGCTAACTCATCTCTTCCTTTTATTTCTTTCTGCCTCCATGAAGAGAGGCGTCTCTTTAATAGAAATAGCCCTTTGAAAGGGCATGACTCATTATTAACTCCTAATGCCGCCTTTAAATTTATTTTAATTATCCCCAATGCCATCGTATAACCTGCATTGCTTGTATAGACTCAAGCGCTGCCTTATGAGTTCATTAGTTACTGCCTTAACATCTGTCTTTATGAATCACTGCCTTGTTAAAATATATAATCATTGCTTTTCCTAAACTCATGCTCTTTTATTAAGGGATCCCTGCCTTTATAAGGTTTACCTTATATTATTATTTCTGTTTGTGTTAATATATTGTGGTCTTCCTTATTTAACATATTTAATTTTATGTCCATTTTATATTATTATATTATAATAATTTTTTTTTTTAAATAAAAGTGGCAAGCCACTATATTATATTATTTTATATATAATAAAATTTACAAACCCTGGTTCGATGAGCATACCAGCAGAAAAGAACCAGGTGAAGAAAACCTCTAATTATAGCTCAAAAGTTACAAAAAATTTTACAATCTTATCCCAATCGTCAGGACCATTTTCATACAGACAAGCCAAAACTTCCAGCTGGAGTTCATCTAACTTGTTGAATTACATGTCCATAATTCAAAAAATACACTGCATCGTAGACAAATCTGGCTATATCACTTTAATTTGAATTCTACCTTAATGAAGCCTGACCAAAAAACTAGCTAACAACTTGCATTCAAAATTGTATTCTGCATTGTTTAAGCCTAACCAAAAAATTGTCTCAAAAATTTTGCATTCGAATACTTGGACATGTCAATTATCAGAATAAAAAAAACACACTTTAGCTTTTACTTATTCTTCCATCTACATAATCTCCACAGAATTCTCCCCTTGCTCACCATTGCCCGCATCCATATTCTGAGAATTGAGCGCAATATTCATATCCGGTACCACAACAGCAACCCGATTACGATAGGAATTAACCCCTTGAGGAAAAGCGAGTGACAAATTATGAACCAAACTCTGGGCAACCCCCTGCGAAGCCGGATGTGCACTAACTGGCTGGCATTGAATAACAAAAGAGGCTGCATGGTAACAATTATGATGAAGCAAGAAAAAAACATAATGATATTTTTCTCTAAAACATTCAGACATTTCCCTCCCCACATGATGGCTATATCTTGTCAATGCCCTGTTAAGATGACATGGGTCACTAAGCTCCAAAGACTGCTTGAATGCATCAAAAACATTAACAAAAGCCTTATTATGAGGTAAGAAGTGTGGTAGAAAGATTCCACCTACATAACCCTTCCCCCATGCCAAAAACATACTTTTGTGCGTAGTCAACAAGGGCATCATTCTGTAGGAATATGTCTTTAACCATTTTTTCTGCAATTACAATCACATAATCTAGACATTGTAGCATATCCATAAGATTAGAGATAAAAATTGACAAAATATTTGATGGGAAAAGCAACCTCCTTGACTTCGGATGAAGAACTTCCATCCCAATAACACACTTGAGACACCTATAATCACAAGGACATGGTAGCTTAAACACAGATTGCAGATGTAGCTCTTCCAAACTTCCTGTAAATGGCCTCTCCCACCTTTGCACTGAAAACCACACACAATAATTTTTCGGACGATAATCCATCACTGCTACAGCCCTTTCGACCTCTAGAAATTAATCCTTCAGAAGATAGAGATTAATTTACTGTTGCCAACAAATACTTACTTTGGCTGAATAAATAGAGGAGCTTTTGCCATAAGACATAAACTCTCATGACGACATAGAGTTTAGAATGTGCAAAGCTTAACTTGAACATCAGAAAAATGACATTTAACACATGCTTCATTGAACTCCCACACCTCCAGAATAAATGAATCATTAAACCATAAGATGCTAAACGTACTGAAAACTGATAAACCATACTAAGGAATAATGAGATCAAAACACCTGAAACTATGGTGCAAGAATTAGTTCTTTCTCAAAGGACGGATATGCAAATCCATCGTGCCACAGCTGAAAGTTGGCAACTCCAAATTACACTGAAGCGTACTAAGGAATACGAATAGGATTAACCACACAAGTGAATGATTACACCAACTGCCAGCAACACAAAATGCTTACATCACCATGAAATAGGAACATGCCCTTAGTTGAATCCAATTCATGCGAATCAGATTACACAATATTTGGCGTACCCCCAAATCTGCATAAACAATTAACACTAGGACTTGTGTAATTCACTTGAAACGACATACAAGCCACCTCATTTGTATTGGCACCACATACTTTTGACAAAAATCTGAAATTGCACATGTGAGAAGTAAGATACAAGCTTTCAGTAGCTTCGAAATTTGTTAAAATTTGCTTGCATCACTTTGATTCCTTCTTGTGACATCATCAATAATGATTTTCATAAACATGTAACTGTAATGCTTTCATTTCTCTTTCATAAAATCTGGTCAAGAGACTAACACACATGTAATTGCCAATTACACGTCTTGTTAGATCTTCAAGTATGCTGAATTGATTTTACTTTTTATTAGATCTGGGCAAAAAACTTATCACATTTGTAATTTTCAATTACACATGTGTAACCTTGGCATCACTGTGCCATAATGTTTCATATGTATATTCATAACACATTGTAATTGCCAATTACTCATGCGTAGCCAAATCACCAAATATGGTATTTGTATTTTATTCCTCCATCATAGTTCTAGCCAGTAACATACACAATTGTAATTGTCAATTACACATGTGTTGCTCTCCAGATACCTCCTCAAAGCTTGAGAGGAATTAATAACTTTCCTCTTTTGATACTAAAGTTTCAAGTGTAGGATGAATCTTACCCAGTTGAACTACATGAGTAACTTCAAAATCTACTTGATCACATCCATAATTTGCCAAAAAATCTGCAACCTTATTACCTTCTCTATATGTATGCAAGATTTGATAGTTTCCTATCTTATCAAACAATGACCAAATCTGTTTAACAATATATTCCAATTTCCAATTTTGAAGCTTATGATCCCTACATGCATTGATTAAGATTAAAGAATCACCTTCTACTTGAATCATAGGTAGTTTGAAACTAATAACTAGCTTCAAACCAAACAGAAGAGCTTGAGCCTCTGCAACATTATTAGTTCCAGATATCAGTTTATAAGATTTTGCGCATAACACTAAACCTTTATGATCTCTTATAACCACCCCTACTCCAGATAAACTTGGATTCCCCCTAGAGGCTCCATCTATATTCAGCTTAAAGATAACTAAAGGAGGAGGAGACCACACTATGGAATCTTTGTTTACTTTTGGAATATACTGATGAAGATTACCTTTGAAAGGCAGAGATAATAAAGTCCACGAGGACATCAAATTTGAATCCCAAGCAGTGAAAAGTGAGCCAACATGTTTTACTTTGTACACATAAGCATTTACTGTTTCAGATATTGACCTTTCCAATAATAATAGCATTTGATCAATATTCAATTTCTCTTTCCTAAAAATAAATCTATTTCTTGCCCACCAGATAGCCCATTGTTAATTATAATACAGCTTCAGGCGATCCTTCCAGCTCAGCCCTATTGGAGGAAACATAAATTAAATGATAGCCCGTTGACTATTTAATTTATTGTCTTATATTTATGAGGAGGCGCGAATGTCTTGAGGCCGACCTCTCTTGTATTATTTATCATTTTCACTTGAGGCCGACCTTCCTTATGTTTTGTAATTAATATTTTATTGTATTCTGGCCGACCTCATAACTTGAAGAGGTGCGACCTATCTCACTTGTATATATACAAGGTTCGTTCCTCCATTCATTAAATTCAATTCAAGCAAGTCCAATTTAATTATCTCTAAGTGCGAATTTATCAAGAGAGCAGAAGTGCGAATTTATCAAGAGGCAAGAAGTGCGAACTTATCAAAAGGCAAGTCAAGTGCGAACCTCTCAAGCGCTGAGTGTGATCTACATCTAGAGCTGTGTGCGAATCTGTTCAAGTGCAAGTTGCAAATATCATTGAAGAGTAAATTCTTCTTGTCAGAAGTACAGTTCATTTTCTGTTCTTTGTATCTGATACAGGTACAAAATTCTGGCCTTGAGTTAGGCCTCATTGTAAAGTGAATTGTTGCCACTGTTTATATAAATAAGAGAGATCTTTGTTGCTGGGTTTTTCTCCCTCAAGAGGAGGGTTTTCCCAGGGTATCTGCTGTGTTATTTTGTCTGATTTTCTGTGCATATAATCTGTTCTTTAAAATTTACATGGTACCAGAGCGGGTTTGAGAGGATCGTGATTAGATTATTGCAAATCAGCATACCCTTTTGTTGCTCACTTATCTACTTCAGTCAAGATGGTGAATGGTTTGAAGGTTGAAGATAGACTCGAAGGTGCATCCAACTTCACATCATGGAGATTCAGGATCATGCTTACCTTGCGTGAAAATGACTTGGGTGAGTTCGTAGAGTCTAGCACTTCTGCCCCTAAGGAAGAAGAAGAAAAGTTGCAGTGGCTGAAGAAAGACATTAAAGCAATGAAGATTTTGGTTGATTTCGTAAAGGATCACATTGTTCCCATCATCTCTAAGTTGAAGACAGCGAGAGATATGCTCAAGACCTTGGAAGAGATGTACGAAATCAACAATACCAGTCGGGCACTTGCACTGAAGCAACAACTTCATCATGTGAAGATGGCAGAAGGAGAATTTGTCATCACCTACTTCATGAAGATTTCCAAATTGAGAGATCAACTCTCTACCATTGGTCATATTGTTGATGACAAGGATTTGACCATGTTGGCTCTTAATGGTCTTCCTTCATCTTGGGAGTCTTACATTCAAGGAATCAGCGCGAGATCGAAACTTCCCAAGTTTGATCATTTGAGGGCGGACTGTATTCAAGAAGAGTCTAGGTTGGCTATGAGAGGTATTGGTCGAAGCTCTACAAATGAAGATATTCATGTTCTTTCCGCTCAATCATCGGAGAAGAAAGGAAAAAGAGGAAAGAAAGGATATTTCAAGAGGAATAGAGATAAAGGAGCTAATGGTGCTCCCGCATTCAAGAAGAAGTGGGACCTCTTCAAAGTCCAATGTTTTCGTTGTGACAAGTTTGGTCACTATGCAAAGGATTGCCCCACCAGGCCTAATCAGCATGCTTCATTTGCGGATGTGGATGAGATCTCCCCTCAAAAGGATTCTAGGGAATTTCTATTCTAAGTCATGGGCCTGTGTTCAAGTCGTGAAGGTTGTGTGCTGATCTGTGCGCATGAGTAGCGTGTCTTATTGTGTCCAATATTTGCATTCATCAAGAGATAAGTATTCGTTGTTTGCTGAGTTATTCCATTTTATTTGGATCTTGTGTGATTAGTATAGAGAGATTGTAATTTCTCTTGAATTGTGCTCTCTAGCATAAAGATCCTTTGAAGATTTCAAATTATTTATTGTGAGTTGTTTCATGCTAATCATGTAGATCTCTGAGTGTGACTTTGAGAGGAAAAAGAGAATTGCATTTTCGTTGTGATAGGTTGATCACATCGATATCATTCTCTAATGCATGAACTGTGTTAGAGCCTTGACTCTGGAGAGAGTTGGTTCTACTTGCTAACTGCATAATGCATTCAAGAAATCTGTAGTTGTGCAGATTGTTTTTTGTTGTACTGAGTTTGGCACTCTCGAGAGGAGTAAAAGATGGAAGGAAGAGTTATATCAAAAATTATATAAAGATAAGTTTCTTTAGCCCTTCATTCTGATCTTTTGATATACTTCCCCTTAGGCTGATTTATTTATTCATGTTTTTTATGTGTTCATGCTATAACCTAAGATAGTAAACCTTGTATGATTCTAGTCTTGATAATTCCTTGGATAATTATAATTTGCTAGTAATCTCTTTCTAAAATGCTTTGTGAACAGCTAGAAGCAGGAAGGTGATGAGAGATTCCTTAGCGATGAAAAGCTTGAGGCATATTATGAGGAAGTCATGCCAACCAAAGAAATGATCAAGCGTGAAGTCACAAATTGCAGCCATGGAACTGAGCTGGTGGTTAGAGGGAGTTCACTTCCAGAAGTCTTCTTTGCAATCTCTGAAGCAGGGGTCAAGAGGGAGTTTTGTAACTCACTGAAAAAAAAGTGAAGATTACTGTATTGCAAAGCTAGGTGTTAAATCCTTAGAAGATCCCTTCAACTACTGAGATCAGAATTGCTCAAGACTGTCATCTGGATTTGTCATTGGTAGCTCCGCAAACCTATTCAGAATAGTGAAATTTGGGATGAGGTCAAGGAGGACCATCCTGAACTCTCTACAGTACCAGAGGTGTGCGCTGGAAAACATTTATCTAAGTCAAAGTGTTGCAGCCAATCTTGGACGAAGAGGTCAGAAGGTTGATGCAAGTGCTTGAAGATTTAGAGGGAGCCTGTTGAGCCTGAAGAAGATGGTAATCTTGTTGCAGCAAAGCATATCCTGAGATACTTGCGTGGCACAGTTGGATATGGATTGAGATATTCTTCAGTTTGGGTTCTGCTATGATTTCCTGGTGCAGTAGGAAGCAGTCATCTGTAGCATTGAGTACAGCAGAGGCCGAGTACATAGCAGCTTGTATGGCAACTCAAGAAGCGGTGTGGCTTCGTAAGCTCCTTGCAGGATTGTTTGGACAATCAATGGAGCCTACTATCATTCATTGTGATAATCAGAGTTGTGTGAAGCTTTTTGTCAATCCTGTGTTTCATGACAGATCCAAGCATGTTGAGATTAAGTACCACTATATTAGAGATATGGTACTGCGGAAGGCTGTACAGTTGAGGTACATTAGCACTGATGAGCAGACGGTAGATATTCTCACCAAGCCTCTCGCCAGGATAAAGTTTGTGTACTTTCGAGATAAGCTTGGTATGGTGGAGAATCCAGCCTTGACTGAGTAAGAGTCTCAGTATCAGTGAGCCTTGTTAATGCATTTTCTTCTGAGACGGAAGAATTTGAGGTGCAAGCCCTTGTTAATGCATTTTCTTCTGAGACAAGAATTTGAGGTGCAAGCCCTTGTTAATGCATTTTCTTCTGAGACGAAAGAATTTGAGGTGCAAGCATTTTCTTCTCAGACGGAAGAATTTGAGGTGAAAGCCCTTGTTTTCACCCTCTGAGCTGAGTCATGGTGAATGTCATGTGTGAGACTCCATGACATATGTTGCACTTGTGTATCACCCTCTGAGAGAGTCATGGTGAAAGTCACGTTGAGGTGACAACATCACGCAAGTGATGAACACTTGTACTTACCATTTTATGGTTGATATCGAGACGATATCTAATATCACATTGAGGTGATATTCTTCTCTTCATATCTGGTTGTAGGCAATGATGGCTGATGGACCTCATATTGAGATGATTCGTATCGTGCAGCTGGAAGTTCTCTCCCTAGCTGAGAGGGAGTGTTAATGATAATACAGCTTCAGGCGATCCTTCCAGCTCAGCCCTATTGGAGGAAACATAAATTAAATGATAGCTCGTCGGCTATTTAATTTATTGTCTTATATTTATGAGGAGGCGCGAATGTCTTGAGGCCGACCTCTCTTGTATTATTTATCATTTTCACTTGAGGCCGACCTTATGTTTTGTAATTAATATTTTATTGTATTTTGGCCGACCTCATAACTTGAAGAGGTGCGACCTATCTCACTTGTATATATACAAGGTTCGTTCCTCCATTCATTAAATTCAATTCAAGCAAGTCCGATTTATTTATCTCTAAGTGCGAATTTATCAAGAGACCAGAAGTGCGAATTTATCAAGAGGCAAGAAGTGCGAACTTATCAAAAGGCAAGTCAAGTGCGAACCTCTCAAGCGCTGAGTGTGATCTACATCTAGAGCTGTGTGCGAATCTGTTCAAGTGCAAGTTGCGAATATCATTGAAGAGTAAATTCTTCTTGTCAGAAGTACAGTTCATTTTCTGTTCTTTGTATCTGATACAGGTACAGAATTCTGGCCTTGAGTTAGGCCTCATTGTAAAGTGAATTGTTGCCACTGTTTATATAAATAAGAGAGATCTTTGTTGCTGGGTTTTTCTCCCTCAAGAGGAGGGTTTTCCCAGGGTATCTGCTGTGTTATTTTGTCTGATTTTCTGTGCATATAATCTGTTCTTTAAAATTTACACCCATAATACTGAGGATGGTATGATGCACCAAATAGTTGCAAAAAATGATGTTTTATACAGCTGTGGCCAACTAGTAAATAATTTCCAAATAGTGTTTGGCATAGCTGTTAACCAATTCATTTTAGCCACTACAAACAACCAACAAATCTGCGCTACTGGACACAAAAGAAAAAGGTGATTAATGTCTTTGAACTCCTGATCACAAAACACACATTTAAAAGGAACAACTATCTTTAGTTTTGCCAATTTGTCACTTGTTAGAATTTTATTTTGAATTGCTAGCCATGAAAAACAGCCTGCTTTAGGCAAAACTTTAGAATTCCAACAAAGCTGATAGGCTCTTTGTTGTGATACTTGGAGCGATGCTTGAGAGATTGATTTGTACCCCTCTTTAACTGTATAACAACTTGTATTTGCTTTAGACCAAATTAATCTATCAGGTTTGGATGAAAAATAAACTACTCTTTCTTGTAGGATAGATGAAATCTGATCTTTATGATTCTCATCTATTGCCTCTTTTTAAAAGTCTTTCCAATTAACTTTTCCAGTCATTGAATCCACACTCTAAACATAATCTTTTACTTTTGAGCCCCAAGCTTGAGACAAAAAGGTTGCAGTATTCTCAAAGTTAAAATCAACAGCTAGATTCTGATATCCATTCCAAGAATCTTTCCAAAATGAGGCTTCATTACCATCATTCACATCCCAAGTTAAATGAGGTAAGATAACTTTCCTACATGAGACCAAAAAATTCCACATTGCTGACCCTGAAGGTGGATTTGCAACAGTAAAGATTCTCGATGGGCAGTGGTTATCTAAATATTTGCTTTGCATAAGATGACACCATTTAATTGTAGGTTTTGCATACAATCGCCAAACCATTTTGGCTCCTAATGCCAAATTCCTATCTAACAAATTATGAAGACCTGCTCCACCGTTTAGCTTCTCTAAACACATTGTTTCCAGAGATATCAGGGGAATTTTCTTTTTGCTATCCAAATTACCCGACCAAAAAAATTTCCTGATCAACTCTTGAATTTGAAAAATGGACTTTGGAGCTTTTAAAATTGCCATATAGTAATTTGGAATCATTGAAATGGAAGCTCCTCCCTTGAAATGCGCCCACAACATGAAGTAGGTCCCTTGAAATGCGCCCACCATGGAGTTGGCTTGAAAAACGTCTAACGCAAAGGCAAAACCACAAACTGGAAGCACCACCCATGAAATGTGCCCTTAAGCAAGGAGTATGAGGTGGGAAAAAGTTTAAGGCATACAAAGTGGAAGCTTGACCTAGCATATGCGCCCATCTTAAGGAGGTGTTTGAGAAAATTTTCTATGGCATAAAATGGCAGTACACCCCATGAAATGCGCCCAACTTGGAAGGGGTGATTAAATTTTTCTAAGGCATTGAAATGAAAGCCCACACTCCTATACGCGCCCTAGAAGGAATAAGGAGGTTAGAAATTTTTGCCAAGGCGTTAGATGGAAGTAGACCCCCTAATATGCGCCCAAGATGCTAGAGAGGGATAAAATATATATATATTTTTTAATTCATGAAAATTAAATGAGCCCCTTCAAGATGCGCCCATCACAAAGAAGATGAACATTACTGGAAAAATATTTTCAAGGGTAAGAAAATTAAATGACCCCCTTCATGTGTACCCACGAATAATAAAGTTGTAAAATATTTTTCTAAGGGGAGTTTTTTATGAAAGAAAGGGGTGTCTTGGATATTTTTCCAAGGGGATTAAATTTTAAAAATATTACGCCTTGGACTCTGATATCAAAGTGGATGCTTGGCTTGTGGTTGAGAAAATTTTCTAGGGGAGATAAAATATTTCTAAGGAGAGGAATAAAATAAAATATGCCTAAGACTGTTGAGATAAATATTTGTACAGCGCCTGAAAGATGAATTTCAATGGGGTGAAATTTTCGAAATTTCAAAATGATAATTGTTGCAAATTGCCAGAGGAGGGAAAAAAAAAATTCGAATTCCTGCAGGAAATTAATGAGTCTGCTAAAATAGGCGTTCTTCTAGAAGCCAAAATATTCTCAGACTCAGTTATAAGAGCTGGGAAAATTTTCATTTCTCCTCACAAGCTGCAAGTGCAAATTCAAAGTTCTGAGGGTGAAGAAAAGGAAAAGTGTGAAGAGAAGTTGCTGAAGTGAACAAGCTTGGGAAATTTTTTTCTAAGTGCCAGAGGTTATATTGCTGAAGGTGTTGAGCTTTGAAGTTAGACTGCTGAAATAATTGAGGTTTGGAGTAATGCTGAAGGAACTTCTTTGTCGAAGTTAACTCCATATTTTCGCCATCCCAGGGTCATTTATTTTCTAAGATTGAATTTTAATACTTGTCTTTTATCTTGCAGGATGGCTGAAGCAGGACGAAGAGATGCTGTAGGGGCAAACAAGGCTGCAGGCAAGACTACAAATGTTGAAACAAACAAGGCTAATGCATCCAGGCAGGCAATAATAAAGAAACTCAACAAGCCATTTCTTCCTGAATCAAAGTTTACTTCAAAGCTGGGAGGCTTGATTGATACCAATCTCGGCTCATTTAACCTAGGAGCACTCAAAGGACGAATGTATGGGCTAGGAGGCCACCCTCCATCAGTCATTGCGCACCATATCATGAAGAGTGGAATTTATGCAGCTGTTGGTTTTCCACCAGCCGTTCAATGTCTGGAACTAATCATGAAGTGCGCCAATTGTTATAGGCCAGAGCGAAGGACGATTGTTTCTCCTGATGGCAAGTTATTTGCCAATCTCACGCCTGATGCCATTGGAGAGGCGTTTGGACTTCCTGCTTCTGATAGGATGGTGTACAAAACAAGGGAAAGAGCTGAAAAGATGTATGCCTCCTCTTTTGAGAGATGTGCTGGGATGATTAATTCAATTTGGATGCAAAAGCCCAAGCCTACTCGCACCAAGTTGCCTAGACAAATAATTTCAGATGATGTGAAGCAAGAGTACTACGACTTGATAATGATGCTCAACCGGGTAAACGGAAGCTCTCAAGCATATATTTTCGAGCCATGGATGTTTTATTACTGTTGTCACCTAGAATTGCACCCTGTGCAAAGTTTACAAGAAACTGAGCATTCTAGAGCAACATGGGATCATCTCAAGGCTGCGGGTCACCTATAACTGAAATGAACCTCTGGAGAAGGCCGGCTTCCTTTGGGTATCACCTAAACTATTGATTCTTTGAGAGAAAAGAGGAAGAAGATGCATAAATTAAAAGACCACACTAGGATGATACACCGAATGATGAGAAATCATGAAATGAACACAGAAGAACATACACTTGAAAGCCTAATTGCTATTCTCAGGACATCTTTCAGATTTAATGCTTGTCTTTCTAACAGGTTTGGTCTACATACGCATCTCAGGAGGGAAAGATTGATTTTTCACAACTCTAAGATATGAATACAGTATTATGGAAAACACAGTTAAAGACTTGCAAGCTCAAAAAGAAAGATACAAAAATGAGAATCATGCAAACGTGAAGACAAACTTCCAAGGTAAACTTTGTGTTATATTCAAGATTCCAGCTGAGTTACAGAAAACATACATTGACTGAGAAAGGATTGATTGAAAATCACTAACTCTTCAGAGTGTGCAATCAGAACTTCTTACAAAAAAGGCAAAAATGCCTTATATACAAACTGATACGTCGGCCCCTTAGGGCTTACAAAAGATATCTTGATTCGGGATAGATTTTCCCCTTAGATCTTTTGCTGAGTTAATGCTGGGGATCCTGCGTGTCCCTGTTATTGGTGTCGGTCTGAAACATTCTCGAAGTACTCCTCAGATATTCTTTCAGCTACCACATTTATTCGATCCATCGTGTCCAGTTGAGCTACTTCGGCCGCACCATGAATGCTCTGATCTTGCAACAGATACACGTCGCCCTTCATCCTGTCGACGCTCTTTGGACTGCCACGGTTTACCCTTAGATCTTTCTGATTGGCTGAGTGAAAACCACACAGCCCTGCAGCCGGTCAAAAGTCCTTTGAATGGAAATGCATCTCAGCAAGACATACGCCGAGGTATGAACCCTCGGCCAACTTCTTTTCTTTCGGCCTGACTCATTCCGGTTGGAAAGAGGTTGCCCCGAGCTCATTATGTCATGCCGAAGACCTCCGTGTTTGGTGATATTCATGGCGGGCACCTTTTGTTTCGGCAAGACATTGGTCTGCCGGCCGGACTTCATACCGAGCGCCTCTTTCTTTTGCCAACGTTGCCTTTATTTTCGCCGTGACCTTTATCCTTCGGCAAGACACCTTGCCGAAGGCGATATCCTTTGCCGAGATCTCCCTTTGTCTGCCCGAAAAGCCATCGTTATGCTTTCGGCAAGAGTCCTGCCGAATTGCTTTTGTCTCGGTGAGGGCTCATCCCTCTTATGGCCTTCGGCGAGATCTTACCAAATGGGCAAGACCTCCCGCCGATGGCTTTATCCTATGGCGAACTCCCTATCTCCTGGCCAGCTTCTCTTGCTTCGCTGAGACCTACGCCGAAACCAACATCATCCGCCGGCCATCCACTTGCTGTCGGCGAGACATCTCCACTTCGGCGAGACTCTATGTCAATATTCGATGATCTCGGCGAAGTCACTCATAATCGGCGAGACTCTCGCTGAAAACCAGATATCGAGGCCTCCATCTTTTGTGCTGGGCTCCTTGTGACTTCGGCGAAACTTGAGGCGTTCGCCGAGACCCTTTGTCGAAGAAAAGAACCTCCGCCGAACAAAAAACCTTTAATCGCTGAGACCCATGCTTTATCCTGCCGACGAGCCCATCCGTTTTCCAACTGTCGCTGTAGCCTTCACCCATCGGAGAGACCTCTCATAGACTATATCTGCTATACCGAAAGGCCTCATACATTGAGAGTCACCGAGACAAGGAAGTTGTCACACCGACCAGGAGCCTTCATGTTTCCCATCGGCGAGACTAAAATGAACTCATGCCGAAAGACGACTACCTTGCACACTGTCGGCAAGACAAAAAGAAGTCGCCGTGACACCTTTGTGAAAACCTAAACTCATGTCGATATGATATACTTTGCTCCTCCAGTCGGCAAAACTTGAAGACTTCGCTGAGACTTTATGCCGATAGTGATATACCTTTGCCGATGAATCACCATATACCTAGTCGGGGAGAGATGATAAAATCGGTAAGACACAACCCCGACAGTGAAAACATATGTCGATAACAATCCCATGGTCGCCAAAACAAACGAAGCGTCCCGCCGAATGAAGTATGCAGAACCCTTTTGATCGCCGTGACATCGGATGAGTCTTGCCGATAGGCAACACAGACTCATCCGATGCAGAAAACGTAACCTAGCATGAAGTAACCTTCGATGGAGACATCCCATTTGACCCCTGTGACACCTGCGACATAGATGCTTGCCTGATCGAGCCTGGGAGTGTAAACCAAGTAACATTTATGGCAATTTTTGCGGGATGTTTGCCTGCTAAACATGAAGACCAGTAGCCTAGGCCTATCCATTGGGCATGGAGTCGTTAGAAAACTCAGAGAACAATTAAAACGTCAGTTTTGCATATGGCCCCGAGCTCATGAGATTTATAGGACACAACAGGTGGCCAAAACGGCAAGACAGGGGAAACAAAAAGAGAAAAATACTGTGCTGCAACAGCACTTATGGAAAACATAAAACCTACACTATTATGTACAATAGATAGACTGCGTCAGATTTGAAAACAGGGCTTAAGGTGTATCCCATTGACTGGGATAGGAAGCACTTCACCTTTTGTTGTAGCTAGTTGATATGCGTTATGTTCTTTGCAATCTCTGATGATGAATGGACCTGTCCACATATTATCAAATTTAGTGTGATGGCCAGGTCTGCTTTTGAGAACGTCCCACTTCAGCACAAGGTCTCCCACCCTAAAAACCTTCGATGTTGCCCTTTTGTCAAATGTCTTCTTTGTCTGGAGTTGATGATACTCCAAAGCCTTCATTGCTCTATCCCTCGATTCCTGGAGCTCCATAAGTTCTGCATATCTTACAGACATTGGGTCATGTCCTTCAAGCTTTTCCAACTGATGAACAATGTCTAGAGCTAGAAGCTCCACAGACAGGGGCAATCTTGCTTCTTTGCCATAGACCAACACGTATGGCGAGTTACCAACGGACCTCTTAGGAGTCACTCTATCCGCCCAAAGTGCATTCTTTAGATTATTGGGCCAGGATCTTTGGTTGTCCTCTATGGTCCTTTTAATAATTCTGATGAGGTTTTTATTTGTGCTCTCAACTACGCCATTACCCTGGGGGTAATAATTCGAAGATGTGTTCAAATGAATACCATGCCTAACGGCCCATTCAGTTACTTTTAGACCTGTGAATGCAAGGGCATTATCAGATATGATGGAGTCAGGTACCCCAAACCTGGTGACTATATCTTCATAGAAGCTCAAGACTAAAGACTCCCTTGCTTCTTTCAAGGCTATTGCTTCTGTCCACCTTGTAAAGTAGTCTGTGCCTGTAAGTACCCACTTGTGACCAACACTGGATATTGAACTTATTGGTCCGATGAAATCAATGCCCCATCTCATGAAGGGCTGCTCTACTTGAATTGGATTCAGGGGAATCGCTGGCAACCTCTCTTTTCCTGAAAACAGGGCGCACTTGACACACTTTCTTGACCAGGAATATACATCCTTGAACAGGCTGGGCCAGTAGTAACCAACTCATGATTTTCCAGGCAGTGGTTCTGGGAGCAAAGTGACCTCCTGCAGCTCCATCATGAAACTCATGAAGCACCTTTTCAATTTGGTCACTGTGAATGCATCTTAACAGGACGCCATTCAGATCTTTTTTAAAGAGAACATTGCCCATCAGCACATATGGTATGGACTGCAGTCTAAAGTATCTTCTTTTAGCTCTATTGAGACCTAATGGGCATTGACCAGTTTGTAGAAATTTGGTCATATCTTGGACCCAATTAGTTATCCCTATGGGCACATCGTCTTGGCTGTTCTGAGGTTCATCTGTATTGGCAAGGACAGCATCCTTTTCCAGTTCACTTTCACTACTCGCCCTTGAAGCAAGCTGCTCACAAAGGCCTCTACCTCTCACTAGTTTGGTGATCTTGATGTCTATGTCATACTCCATGACCTTGGTAATCCATCCTGCTCTTTTTTCATTCAGATCCTTATTCAATAAGAATTCTTTCACACTTGAGTGTGCCACCATGATATGAATTCTATTGTGAGAGACCAAAGGCTTGAATTTCTTAAGGCTTCTGATCATAGCAAGAACGTGCCTCTCCACAAAGGAGTATTTCTGTTCATAGTCGACTAAGCCTTGGCTGAAGAAAGCTATTGGTTGCTCTAAATTCTCTTCATTTTTTTGAACCAATATTGCAGAGATATTATTAGTGCTACCATAAGCATACATATAAAAATCTTTAGAGAAATTGGGATTTGTCAGTGTAGGAGCTGCTGCTAAGGCCTCCTTAACCTTTTCAAAACTATTCTTGGCATCTTTTGTCCAACTGAAAACTACATTCTTCTTTAACATAGCCGTCAGAGGTTGTAATAGGTTTGCCACATCTGGGATGAACCTCCTTAGAAAGTTGATCTGGCCAAGAAAGCTCTGTAGGCCCTTCTTATGATTAGGCAGAGGCAACTCAAGTATGGCTCTAACTCTTTCAGGATCAATAGTGATTCCTTGCTTTGACACTATGTGTCCTAATAATTTCCCTTCATGAACAACAAAGATACTCTTCTTTGGATTGAGAGAGATACCAAACTCTCTGCATTTTTCAAACACTTGCCTAAGATGCAATAGATGTTCACCAGCATTCTTAGAATAAATTGTGATGTCGTCTAGGTAAATCAGTATGATTTTGTTGATCAAACTTTGAAATGCCATGTCCATGGCTCTCTGAAACATGGCACCAGCATTGGACAAACCAAAAGGCATCCTTTTGTATGCCATGGTGCCCCATTTAGTTGTAAAAGCAGTCTTAAACTGATCTTCCTCTTTGACCAGCACCTGATTATATCCTGAAAAACCATCTAGTAAGGAAAACCTTTCAGAACCAGCAACCTCTTGCAAGATTCGTTCCATGGAGGGCAGTGGGTAGTGGTCTTTTAGAGAGGATCGGTTAAGATCCCTGAAGTCTACACAGAGCCTTATCTCACCACTTTTCTTCCTAACCGGTACGAGATTAGAAACCCATGAAGTGTGCTTGATAGGGAAAACAATACCCCCCTCAACTAGTTTAGTCAACTCCTTAATCATTAGAGGCTCAAGTTTAGGATTCAAAGGCCTTTGTTTCTGTCTTACTGGCTTGGCGTCAGGTTCTAATTCAATCGTATGCTGAGCAATATGGGGATCAAATCCTTTCAAATCTGAATACTCCCAAGCAAAGACATCATGAAATTCTTGGCACAAATAAAAAAAAGCTTGTCTATCTTTAGGTGAGCAGATTTTGCCTATTTTAAGGAGCTTACCCTTGAAGATCTCCAGCTCTTCATAGTGTTCTTGTTTGATCTGCAAGCCGGTTTTACCCTTTTTTAGCTGATCATCAGTACTGAAAATTGACTCTAAGGTAACCAGGCCTTTGGGCAATTTGTTTGTCTTCAGCTGTATGACTTGATCACCATACTGCTGCTTGAGTTTTGCTCGATTCACCATGGAGAATTGATCTTCTTCAAGCAAGAAGGAAAGGATCTGCTCATCACTGTCAAAGACTTGCCAGTGGATGTTGTTGTTAGGGATTGATGGTCTGACTACAACCTTAACATACTGCTGCACCTTCTCCTTTCTGATGTCATTTGGAATATCAAACTGTGCTCCAATGGCTGCGAGTCTGTCAGCATGTTTGTTCTGATTTCTTGGGATGGACACTAAATTAAAGGCATCAAAATCTTCGAGTATGTTCCACACTCTGTTTCTATAGGACTTTAATATGTCATTTTTAGCAACATTCAGGCCCCTTACTTGATTAACAATTAATTCGCTGTCTCCATGGACTTTCAAGTTGGTTATTCCTCTCTTTCTTGCCCATTCTAGACCTTGAACAAGGCCTTCATACTCAGCGGTGTTATTGGAGCATGCAAAAGCAAAACGGAATGCAGAGTAGTATTTATCACCTTGAGGAGACACAAGCATTGCACCTCCTCCTGCCCCATTCTTGCTTCTAGAACCATCAAAGAACATCTCCCAAAGTCCATTTGGTGGCTGTAACAACCGATCTACACCTTTCTCCAAATTTGGAATCTCTGTGTCGGGTTCAAGAATGACATAGTTGCCCATACCAACTTCTTGAATGAGGTCCTCAGGACTGTCTGACACATTCTCAACTGCCCATTCATGCAGCAACACGTCAGGAACAGCTTCTGATTGGAGTTCTTGAGCAGCAGCTAGTTCATTGTCAGTAGAAACAAAACAATTTGCATTTGCAGCGGAAGGAGCAGCATTTATGGGGCTTGGGTTATATGGCTCAATGTGGTCTTTGGCCAACCTTTCAGACTTGATGGTAACTTTAGTCCCATATCTTGTTCTAAATAACATGTGTGACCAATCAGCTGATACGTAACCACCTATCTTGGCTGTAAAGTGGAAGGTCTATCACACATGTCTTGAGGGACTGAAAAGTTCGGGCAAGCATGGAGAGTGAGGTTTAAATCTTTGATAATACCTAAAGTGTTAACCAAAGTTCCATCTAACTGGATTACTCCCTTCTCTAAAGGCTGGTATTTTAGTCCAAGTTTATCGGCAATCTATTTTGGCATGACGGAGCTGCTAGCTCCACTATCTACCATACAGTTATGGACTAATTTATCCCCAATAATTATTGACACATAGAAAGGAGGTGGTTTAACTCTTTTTTCATTATCTATGCAAGGCTGCTGATCATTTCCCTGAGAATCACTTGTCAACACGGCTCTAACCTGACCTATTGGGGGCTCGGATTCATCAGACATTTTCAGACTTGATAGGGCTGATTGTAACATATCCTTTTGACCGGGAATGACTAGAGAATCCCACATAGACATGGTCACATTTGTCTTTCTCATGCTATCAAGAATGTTAAAAGGTACAACTGGATTTTTATTGTGTACCTTTGCACCGGTATGATCAGCTTGTAAGCGTGGCTGCTCCTTATCTGGGAGTTGCTGATCTCTTTGTGAACCACGAATTGCTTGAGAGGTAGATGGCTCCACAGCTGATGCCTTTCCCTTGTCGGCTGCCTGATCGAGCTCGAATGCCCTCTTCTTTGCCCTAGTGTTGGCTGCAATTGGAGAACTATCTTCATTCAGTCCACAGAACTCTTGACCTTGCCAGTTAAGTAGGGTGGCATCATTACTAAGCTGATCCTGTTGTTGTGAGGATGCATCGTTGCATGCACTCTGCTGCGAACTCGAAGTATTCTGCACCATAAGTGCCTGATTGATGAGTCCATTTGAACAAGTGGCTTGATTATGAGATTGGTTACAAGGGTAGCACCATTCATAATCAGCTGCTAAATTGTTTTGAGTGGGAACCAGGTCCCTGACTGCACTAACAGGTGCTGGAGCATAGGCTTGAAAAGGCCTTGTGTTCACACTTTGTCTTGGGCCCTGATAATTGCCCTGATACTGCTGTCTATTCCCTTGGAATTGCTGCTGCTAACCTTGAAAAGGCAAACTTGAGGCCTGATTTTGTTGTTGATAAGGCCTGGAATAGGTCTGTTGCTTTTCCAAGTTTACCAACTTGTTACCAAAAGTCTGTAAAAGAATTTTGATCTCTTGTAATTCATTTGATGAGCTTGAAGCAACACTTTCCTGCTTGTCAATGGTTGGAACAACAGCTGGTAGCGTTGGTACGGCTGGCAGAGGTGTGAAAGGAGGTATTTGCAAAGGAATATTTGCATGAATTTGTGGGAATATTGGCATTGGTGGCCTGGGAGCAAGCTTACCAGCTTGTATTAAGCTGTTTTCAGCTCTAATAGCTGTTTCAAAGGCGTCTGGCAGAGATACTCCTCCCATTGACTGTATCATGACAGCTATATCACTGTTCAAAGCTCTCAAAAAGTATAAGAATGCATACTCTGGAGGTGGCCTCACCGTTGCAGGGATTCTATCCCAAGTCCTTTGAAATCTAAAATTGAAGTCGTTCATCTGCTCTTGTGGAGCCCTCTTAATGGTAGTCAATTGCTCCAAAAGAGACAAGTTGTCAGACTTGTCTTGGAATTGCTTGTGCAATTTTTCTCCAAAGTCGTCCCATATTGCAATTGAACTGACTGGCAGGCTCCTGTACCACTGCACAACTCTTCCTTTCAGTGAAGCAGCTAGCAATCTTACTGCAACATCTTCTTCGGTTATGTGATGGACTCTGCATAACGAAGCCACATCTCTTAAATGTTCAATGGGAGTAGTTTGATCTTCTCCTATGAAAATTGGCAGACTCTTCAAGGCTGCCATTGGAATATCATTATGTTGCGCCAAGTTCAAGGGACTCCCTCCATTGAAAGCAACAAAAGGTTGATTCCTTGGAGCGGCCATTGAAGGTATTTGAGGCGGATTTGCTGGTGCAACGAAATGAGATCTTACAGGTGGAGGAGTGGACTGAGTTCTTCTGGAATAGATGATTGTTGTTCTTTTCCTTTCCTCAACTCTGTCTCGTCTTCTTGGTGGCGACAGCTGCAAGTATTCAAAAGGGCCTGAGCTGCTTCTTGTTCGAACTCTTTTCATATACTATAGAAGGCATGTATCTTCTGGAGTTCTTCCTCTTTGTGGAGTCGCCAAGTATGCCAAAGGGCTTCTATAAAGCCTGATAATTCACTGGTTGCATACCAAACCAGTAATTAAAACAAATTTCTGTCCCATCGGGCGTGCCAGAAACTGTTGTCACCTAGAATTGCACCCTGTGCAAAGTTTACAAGAAACTGAGCATTCTAGAGCAACATGGGATCATCTCAAGGCTGTGGGTCACCTATAACTGAAATGAACCTCCAGAGAAGGCCGGCTTCCTTTGGCTATCACCTAAACTATTGATTCTTTGAGAGAAAAGAGGAAGAAGATGCATAAATTAAAAGACCACACTAGGATGATACACCGAATGATGAGAAATCATGAAATGAACACAGAAGAACATACACTTGAAAGCCTAATTGCTATTCTCAGGACGACATCTTTCAGATTTAATGCTTGTCTTTCTAACAGGTTTGGTCTACATACGCATCTCAGGAGGGAAAGATTGATTTTTCACAACTCTAAGATATGAATACAGTATTATGGAAAACACAGTTAAAGACTTGCAAGCTCAAAAAGAAAGATACAAAAATGAGAATCATGCAAACGTGAAGACAAACTTCCAAGATAAACTCTGTGTTATATTCAAGATTCCAGCTGAGTTATAGAAAACATACATTGACTGAGAAAGGATTGATTGAAAATCACTAACTCTTCAGAGTGTGCAATCAGAACTTCTTACAAAAAAGGCAAAAATGCCTTATATACAAACTGATACGTCGGCCCCTTAGGGCTTACAAAAGATATCTTGATTCGGGATAGATTTTCCCCTTAGATCTTTTGCTGAGTTAATGCTGGGGATCCTGCGTGTCCCTGTTATTGGTGTCGATCTGAAACATTCTCGAAGAATCCTCCTCAGATATTCTTTCAGCTACCACATTTATTCGATCCATCGTGTCCAGTTGAGCTACTTCGGCCGCACCATGAATGCTCTGATCCTGCAACAGATACACGTCGCCCTTCATCCTGTCGACGCTCTTTGGACTGCCACGGTTTACCCTTAGATCTTTCTGATTGGCTGAGTGAAAACCACGCAGCCCTGCAGTCGGTCAAAAGTCCTTTGAATGGAAATGCATCTCGGCAAGACATACACCGAGGTATGAACCCTCGGCCAACTTCTTTTCTTTCGGCCCGACTCATTCCGGTCGGAAAGAGGTTGCCCCAAGCTCATTATGTCATGCCGAAGACCTCCGTGTTTGGTGATATTCATGGCGGGCACCTTTTGTTTTGGCAAGACATTGGTCTGCCGGCCGGACTTCATACCAAGCGCCTCTTTCTTTTGCCGACGTTGCCTTTATTTTCGCCGTGACCTTTATCCTTCGGCAAGACACCTTGCCGAAGGCGATATCCTTTGCCGAGATCTCCCTTTGTCTGCCCAAAAAGCCATCGTTATGCTTTCGGCAAGAGTCCTGCCGAATTGCTTTTGTCTCGGTGAGGGCTCATCCCTCCTATGGCCTTCGGTGAGATCTTACCAAATCGGCAAGACCTCCCGCCAATGGCTTTATCCTATGGTGAACTCCCTATCTCCTGGCCAACTTCTCTTGCTTCGCTGAGACCTACGCTGAAACCAACATCATCCGCCGGCCATCCACTTGCTGTCGGCGAGACATCTCCACTTCGGCAAGACTCTATGTCGATATTCGATGATCTCGGCGAAGTCACTCATAATCGGCGAGACTCTCGCCGAAAACCAGATATCGAGGCCTCCATCTTTTGTGCTGGGCTCCTTGTGACTTCGGCGAAACTTGAGGCGTTCGCCGAGACCCTTTGTCGAAGAAAAGAACCTCCGTCGAACAAAAAACCTTTAATCGCTGAGACCCATGCTTTATCCTGCCGACGAGCCCATCCGTTTTCCAACTATGTCGCTGTAGCCTTCGCCCATCAGAGAGACCTCTCATAGACTATATCTGCTATACCGAAAGGCCTCATACATTGAGAGTTGCCGAGACAAGGAAGTTGTCACACCGACCAGGAGCCTTCATGTTTCCCATCGGCGAGACTAAAATGAACTCATGCCGAAAGACGACTACCTTGCACACTGTCGGCAAGACAAAAAGAAGTCGCCGTGACACCTTCGCGAAAACCTAAACTCATTCCGATATGATATACTTTGCTCCTCCAGTCGGCAAAACTTGAAGACTTCGCTGAGACTTTATGCCGATAGTGATATACCTTCGCCGATGAATCACCATATACCTAGTCGGGGAGAGATGATAAAATCGGTAAGACACAACCCCGACGGTGAAAACATATGCCGATAACAATCCCATGGTCGCGAAAACAAACGAAGCGTCCCGCCGAATGAAGTATGCAGAACCCTTTTGATCGCCGTGACATCGGATGAGTCTTGCCGATAGGCAATACAGACTCATCCGATGCAGAAAACGTAACCTAGCATGAAGTAACCTTCGATGGAGACATCCCATTTGACCCCTGTGACACCTGCGACATAGATGCTTGCCTGATCGAGCCTGGGAGTGTAAACCAGGTAACAATTACATCTGGGTTGTAATGGAGGGAAAGGAATGTGTTGATTGGGCAAGGATGATAAGCGACAATTTAGATGAGCAGTTCAGGCACCTGAAGAGAACAAAGACGTTTTACATGAGTTCATATGTTATATATATGTTGGCTCGGATGACCAAGTATAGAGGAATAACATATAAGGAGCCAATTGGATGTGGTCCCAGGCAGTTTAAAATCTATGAGGCTTGCCCGCAGTTGCACTTGACCAACACCACCAGCTATAAAAGGGTGAATGACGCCTTCACGATGCATATAACAGGGGATCTTCAGCGAAGAACTCAACAAAGAATTTCAAGAGAGGCTCAAGAGCTGATCGAAGAATATGGATATTGGTTTATTTAATTTCCGAAGTTCACCTACATTAGGTTGTAGGGGTTCACATCGTATCCATACAGATTAGCAAGGTACCCCACTGATAGAATGATAATGTTAGAAGTGTCTAGGTAGCTCATTGCCTATGACAAAATGAAGAAGAAGAAGAAGAAAGGAGGTTTAGACTTCCCGATTACCATGAGAAATTCAAATGAAGTTTGTCCTTCCTTACAGGCAGCCAGAGAAGCTGAGGACGAGCTGCAGTTCTTCCACCTCACATACCACACTTGCAGGCAGGATTTCGATCCCTACAATAACATCAAAATGGTGCAAAGCATGGAGTACAGGCACAAGGCTCATATTGAAGATTTTTGGGCTAATGCGGAGGATGATGCTGAAGGAGGAGGATGTTTACTAGGCTACCGCTGAAGATGATTAGAGAATGCGAGATTGTCCTAGTCCCGGATCAAGTAGATGAGGATGTGAATGTAATGCAACCAAACTATGAGTTAGTGAGAAACACACCGGTCCCACTACTTGATTGGTCAGAACCAAAAATCACTGACTTGGACACCTTATGCATACCAATTCTAACATTCACAAGGAGCTGGGTGGAGAAGCGTGTGAATAAGCTCAAAAGCAAATCAATTGCTCTCACCTACAATCTCATGGGTGCTTAGAGGCCGCCATCAGCAAAGAAAAGAAAACAGGTTGCCCAAACTTCCGAGCCACAAAGAGAAGTATAAGTTCAGCCGGTACCCTAGAGAGTAGAAGAAGCATCGCCCTTACGGTCGCAGGCTCGATCCTCAAGCGTGCAGGAGCTTTCACTGTTTGAGAGTTAGAGAAACAGATTGAATGAAGAACAAGAACTATAGGAAGCAAATCAGCCACCTCGTAGGGAGTCAGTTCGTCAGAGCATCAATATGCCTAGAGGAGGTGACCAACAAGAGGAAGGAGAGGAAACAGCGACTGACACCTGTTTCCAGCATGAGATAGAGGTAACTTTAGAGGATGAGACTACTGCAGGGCAAGAGGCTCAAGTTTCAGGAGAGGATACCCAACATATAGAGGTTGATGATCCTCATCAGAATGTTAATAGAGAAGAAGCACATGAAGAAGAAGCGAGGGAGGAGCAAACTCTCGTTGTTTTTGACCCGCAGCAGGCAGTGCCAGATTGGCTGAGGGAGAGAATGAGGAGGGATCTCGAGGAGATTGACCCAACAATCGAAATGGATGAATTCCTGAGCAGAATCAGTGCACTGCCAGAGAAGAAGGCTAGAAAATTCTCAAAGATTTCTACAGATGAAGCAGGTTCTCGCACACTTCATGTAGCTGTCCCGAGAGAAGACTGCGATCGAGATGAGGAGATGCCAGAAAATTATGTGATTACTACTGTTGAGCTAGGCCTTCCCACTAGAGCTCAGATAATTGAAGAATGCGACAACTCCTATCAGGCTTTGAAGGATAGATTGCTCCGTACAAAGGGAAAATACAAAAAGTTGAAGGAGCATAGGACGCTGATTGGCTATGTGCAACGCTTAGCATGTCCGTGCAGACAAGAGAATCCTGCAGTTGACCTCCCAGCTAAGCTTCCAAGGGAATCAGTTAGTGGGCTTGAAAATTTGAAGAAGATGGCTTAGGAGGCAGATAAGTGGATTGGCAGTGTTCGCACAGAGACATAGAAATTCATGGAAGATCTAGTTCGTGCTTATCAGCAGGCCTCTAGTATTTTGGCACGCATGGACACCATTGATCAGGCCTGGAGCAAGACACATATTTATCAGACTAAGACTATTCTTCGTTTGGAGGCTCTGATGCACATGCCCTTGCAAACTCTGGTGGAGGGAGGTGTGATACAGTATGGTGACAGATATGACTTCACCAGTTGGTACTCTTCAGTGGTCACAGGTCGAGGTTTCTTCGATGCAGCACATGTAGATTCGGCTAGAGTTAGAAAGGCAATGGGCAATATTCTAGAAGGGGTCCTGAACACACTTGAGTCTATATTTGCTAGAAGATTGACTTCAAAGGAGATGATTGCAGATGGCCTAAAGAACAGATTGGGGCCTTACTTTTTGGAGGTTAAGTCATTTATTCAGGATGATTTTGAAAATATCTCAACCTTTTCCAGTGTTATTCAAAGCACTCAAGATGCCTTGGTCGCTTGGAGAAAATCTTGTACTCGGTAGGGGCAGACAGTCACGGTTCTTGAATTCCAGCTCAACCATATCCCACCCATTTCAGTTCAGGAGGTTGAAGCAGTGTTAGCCAGATTCATCGAATTCGCGGTCAAGGAGAAGGAGAATGGAAACGCCTTGTTGGATGACAACCTTCTGGAAGATGATGGTGGACATTAATTGCTCATTATGACTTCAGGAGAGAGTGGAGAATCTTTTGCTCATTTATTACCCCACTCCTCTTTGTGGCGGTTTTTAGGAAAGAATCTTGATCAGGGCATATGTGGCTCAATCTGAGCCCTTCATTGTAATTCAATCTGAGCCGTCCACTGGATTTGGCCAACTATAAAAGGGGCATCCCCCCTCATTTGTAATTCATTAGATAGCTAGGAGATAGAGCATAGAGAGAAAGATAACATAGATTGATAGCATAGTTTAGATTGAAGAGGAAGGAAGGGTTTCAAATTGAATGCTTTGTAAGAAGTTGTTGTGAACACTCATAATAAAAGAGTTATCATTGCTTGTGGTTTCATCTTTTGTTGTGGGTAGCTAGTGAGGCTTTGTTCTTCCAATTCGCTTAGAATCTTAAAGTAGAACTGTAATTTCCCCATTTTAGCTATACGCCATTCAATGAGTGATAGCCTATTTCCAGAAGCTCGTAAGCTCGTCAGAGGTAAAATTAGGGTTTCCTATCTCATTGGGGTTCTGAAGCATTTTTGAAGGTTTGCGTGTATGAGTTTCTGATGGATGTCTAGTGGAGTTTTCTAGGTTTTCAGAGAGCTTCGCAATGGCATGTTTTGCAAAGACATTGGACAACTTTTCAGAATTTACTATTTTTAGTAAGTTCTATTTCTGGCAGTGCCATCTTGGGCAGTAGCATATCAGCAGTTAGCTCAATTTCCATTTCGGGCTGTGCAGTTTGGAGCATATTTAGCTTTTAGCATTTTGGGGCTCATTTTGGTGAAATGATTTATTTTAAGTCATTAATGTTTTAAAATTCATTTTAGGCCCATGGCCTAGATTAATGACTTAATGTTGTTTTAAAAGGGGACCTTTGAGGGTGGACGCCTCATTGAGAGATTATTTAAATATTTCTAAAGTAAATATTTCTCCTCAAATCTTGGACACCTTGAAAGGTGAATTTAATGTTTTAAAAGTTAAAATATTTCAAAAGTAAATTGGGCGTCTATGTTGGGAGGTGAAAAGATGGAAGTTGAAGAGTCATTTTAAGTTCTATAAAAGCAGGCCTTTGTTTACTCATTCACCATCTTTGGAAAATATTGTGAAGTTATGCTGCTGAATTGATTTCTAAACCTGGCTAAGGGGAAGCTTAGCAATTTTATTCCATTCTTCGGGCCTGAAATTATGGTTCCCTAGATGGTTGATTGAGAGTGTGCTTCATCCAGAAGTACATATTGAGCTTCAAAGTTGAAGAATTTGGTAATAATTTCCAATTTGTGTTTGCTGGTTATTTCATGGCTGAAGGAGGTTTTTATATACTGCTCTTTGTATGATTTTATTCTGCTTATGGGTATTGGATATATTGATTCCTATGCTATAGGTGCCCCTAATTGCAGATTTTCAGAATTTATTGTGAAGTATTTGAATTTATCTTGGAGTTCGCCCTTCCAATGAGGCCGTACCATGCCTGGGACATCTTGGAATTCATGCACAATTAATTTGTGAGCTTTGTTGCAGTTTCTTGGTTGGGGATTGGCTGCCTTCCTCCTCAGGTGCATTTGCATTTTGTTTTCATGACGTTTGGAGGAGTTTTGAGGTTGTTATGAGCATGTTGGTGTTGGTTCAACTTGCTGGTCTATATTTCAATTTGCTGGTATTTCATATCAGACCTTTATATTTCTGTTCTATGCTCAATTTCTTTGATGTTCCAACTCACATTTGAGATCAGAAGTATAGTATAACTCTTGCAGAAGTTTGGAGCAGATTTCTATTGCATATTCATTGTAATAAACACTTTGTTACTTGCAAATAACTTGTATTGTAAGACTGAAACAGTAGTATTGTTCAGTCATTTATATTACTGCATTTACTTAGTGTTTTTAAATTCATACATTTGTAACCCCTGGATGGTTTACCGCTAGTGTGGAGAAAGAACAATTAATCTCTCTTTAATCACCCACTGAAAAGTAGCGAATTCCCACTCATAAGTGGATGCCTGCCGCAACGGATGTTTGTATTGTAATGTTTTCCCCCCACTGATCAAGTGGTAGCGTGGAATTCTCTCATGGCTGGTTCACCGCCTATTTACTTTCAGTTGTACTTTACTTTCCAGTTATAGTTCTGTTTTCTCCGCCATATGCTATCACCTCGCCTTCTAAAGGATCTTGGTGAACATTCTTAGCGTTGAGTGCATTTGATTTGATTATCATTTGGGAGCTAACACTAATCAATTGGCGTAGTGGTGGATTGTTTGTGAAATTCTTGGGAAAAATTGAAGGGGCATATTTCAAGAACTTAGAGTAAAGTAAATTTTAATTCATGCAAGTAGATGGTAGTTGTGGAATGTGGCGTTTAATTTGAGCAATGTTTCGCTTATCCATACCACTAGTGGGCTCACTGACGGTGGGTTCGCCTTGCGTGGTCAACTGGAATATCATGGACCTAACTTCGTTTACGGTTTGAATGTTGGTATGTGTCATTGTGATGGTATTTGCATGTTGAATCGTGATCTAAATATCTCTAGTTACTCCTTTGAAGATTGCACCGGTTCTGTGGAAGCTGTCTGAAGCGAGGCAAAGCAGAGCTTGGTTGAAGTTTGCAGAACTTGATCTCCATGTCTCGCCTTTAGAGTAGATCATAGCATCTTCTATCCCTGCAGCCATTTAAATTCAGTACTTTCTGGTTAGTTTAGGAAACCTGTGCTACATTGACACGTCTTTTGAAGCTTTTGAAAACCCCTTTCCCTTCGATCTTTAGCTGAACAATTGCGTAAGTCCCCCTTGAGATACTAGCAAATCACATCGAGCCAACTGAATCTATATCCACTGCATAAAGGAACCTTGGAGTTGAATGCATGATCTTTCTTGCAATCTTAGCATGCAGGATATTTTGATCAAGAGAGGATAGAGTAACCGTTGGTAACTTTATTCTGTGTTGTGCGGTCATAAAAAACCTGTCAATAGTTATGCCACTTCATTTACCACGTAGGTAAAACCTCCCACCTTTTGGGTAGTAGGAGTTAATGCACCTTTAGGATGTATATGTCCCTATTATGCTATATATACAACACTCCTCTCATCTTCACTAGTTCGGTGACTTGTTCGGTGAGAGTGACGAGCGTATTCTCAAATTCTCTTGCATTGTCTCTTCTTTTCTCTATTTTTAGATTATATCTCCATTGCTATTTTGATCTTAAATCATCTGTCAATTGGAGTTGCATGTGATCTACAACCAACATCAAATCCTGGCTCAATTCTCGCTTCTTGAAGAATCTAACATGTTAGTCTATAAATGAAGCACAGAAACGTGGAACCATATACATCATTAGGAATCTAAGTTGTTCTAGAGTGTTTTCACAAAGAATTCATAGTGAGCAAGCAGACTGTATAGGCTTATCAGAAATGTAGCAATGTTGTGGTGAGAGGTCTTGGGGTCTGAAATTACTGAGATTCAGGTTGGTTATGCATCTAAGTGGCCAAGGATTGTTCTTGCCATTCATGTAGTGGATTTAAGTGAGTTGTAGCTCACATTTTGCTGGAGTTTACTCTCACATGTGGGTTTCTCCAGTGCGAGTCTTCATACTGTGGTGAATGTTTCTCTCATTTACATTTGCAAGTTCACATTAGTTGATTGGCATTTGGCAAAGTATGCATTATTGGTTTCTATAGGATAAATCTATATGCTGCTGACTAGTGTATGGAATATCCATCCTAGTTAATTACCTGAGGAGATCTTCCGTACAGTTTATTTTCCTATTTCTTGTTCCTATGGAACAGTGGGAAACTTATGTAGCATATAGATGACAGTTGAGACAGCTACTATTTTGTATTCGTCATAGACTATAGTTCTTATGCTCTTAATCTGGGTTTTTATATCCTTTTTTATCCCTTTAGCTATAGCATTATGACATCACATGATTTGTCAAATCAATATGTATTATTGTGTATTGCTGATTACATTTTACAATTACATGCCTAGTACCCTGTGGACATGAATTGTTTATAATTTGTAATTTTCTAACTTGAATTATCTCAAATTCTCCATGTGAATATTTTATTTCTAGTTGGCCATGAATGTTAAAATGTTTAAAGTGAAACCTTTGCACCACTTGTTTCTCTCATGTTTCACATTTTGGGTACACATTTGGATGTCCTCTCTGGAATGGAGTCTCCTGGAATCAAAATATTCAGAGTAACTTGCCCAATAATTTTCCATTTCAAAAATTGTGTAATACTCTGCTTTTGATCAAGAAATAGAAATAGCATTCCAACATTTGGATATTTGCAAAGCTACTTTCCATACTAGTGGTGGAACTTTGAAAGACAAGATTAACGTATCTTGGTTGTATTATTCCTAATGAACTATGATCAACAAAACCATTTCCTTCATGCAGAATATCCATGTATGCACTGCAGTTTACTGATATTGGAGTGCTTGAGAGAGCCAATTCATCTAATTAATAGACCATGTTTTCAGTTGCTTACAATATTACAACATAATAGTTAATTTATCAGTAGACATTTTCTAATAAGATTTATCTTTAAATGCCAATGATTAACTGCACTCAATGGAAAAGGAGCAGGATTCATGATAGAATTCTAGGTCTTATAATTCACCAATTTAGTAACTGAACAAAAATTTCTTCTGTGCTTTGCCAAAGATTCATCTCCAGAGCTCCCCATGCCTAGCTTAAGAATTTAGATCCTACATCAAATGGCAGGATCTATTGCAGAATAACAAAGGAATTGATTCCTTATCCCCTGAGAACCCACTGGAAAATACCACTTATTACTTATCATAAAATTGTCTTCCAGAGGTTCTCTATCCTAAACTGTTAAAAAGTGTATCGAATCCAATTAAGGGGAACTAGGCATAGCTGTAGATATGTAAGTCAACTTCTGATTCATCTTGCAAATTAACTGGTACTCATTCCACCTATTGCAACAATTATTCCTGAGATTCTCTTTTGGAGAGAAAAAGATGTAGATATGTGCCAATCATTGCTGAATTTTAATTCATAGCCAAAGACGTGCAAATCTGCTTCTTGTTTATCTTGCAATAATCTATATTCCATTATGTTCTTACCAAAGTGTATCCACCCAGAAATTTAAAAACTCAAATTATGTCAAAAATTAGCTTAGGTTGAATGCACTTGAATGTTTAATATATATGGTTACTGCTTCTTTCTCATAGAGTTTTATCCACTGACTATACTCTGCATTGCTTACAGGGTTCCATGTAGGTCTGGAATGTGTACAACCCCTTTGGAAGTAACAGCTTCTCAACTAATTGCCAGTGACATTTTTCCTACGTTTGCAGTGAAAGCTCTTCTTTATCCTGGTGCATTTATGCATGGCCTTGCAATCAACTTGTCCTTTCCTAGCTGGGAAGGCCTATTGGAACGGTACAATTTAACTAGCACCCAGTTAACTTCTGCAGAAATGGACCTTCAGCGCCTTGAGGTAAACTTATCTTAGCTCCTGTCTGTTCAAGTACGGAGCAGGATGTCACATCAAAGTTTTGAATTACTAAGTGTTTCTCTCAAGTGAGCTGCTTGACAGCTTTTTGATTGCAGTGTTAACTGGCTTTTCAATATAGTTTGTGAAGATGCAGATTTCTGTTAATTGCTTTTTCTTGAATAACTATTCTATATTATGCTTTATGCATAATAGTTTCATTGTTTTGGTTGTGTATTTCACTCATTCTTAATTTTTTCCTTTAACTAAGGCAAGCTGCCATGTTTTTTTAGGTGTTAGCAGGTAGCTACTTTGCAGTTGCAGGTGCTTGTGTAGGTCTCTTGAAGCAAGGGAGGATGAGCATGTTTGGTACTCTCCTTATAGTTTGGGGTCTCATCAAAGAGAGTTTATTTGGAAAACCTGCTAACACTGATCCGGCAAAAGCAGCATATCTCTACCCCACAATGCTTATTGCCTTATTATGTTCACTTTTTGCTGTTAAATATGACATGAACAAAGTCAAATCAATTGCAAAACCCATTGCCAAACCTTTGAAGAGCTCTTCGAAGGCTAAACTTAAATAAGACCTGTAAGCTGGTTATGCCTCTTTAGGTACGGCAAAAACCCTGATGCTACACATCTTCCAAACTGAGGATCTTGTTTTGGTCAAAGAATTTTTTTATTTTATTCTTGCTTTTATGCTTTAGCAAAATTAATTCTTTTGTTTAGAATACCTTTTTCAAAATGGGATTTCATTTGGTTTGTTTCTCTTTCGCTGTTTCCTTGGGAATGTGGTTTGTGAGGAGATGCATCACAATGCCATTTACTCTTAGAAAAGATAGTGTAATTATCAAGTATGATTATGTTGTGAATGCAAGACAATGATAAATACATGTTATGCACTCTTAGACAATTTTGCTATAATGCAAACTTGTAATTTGATATACAATATCATGGGGCGAGAGTAATGAGGGACTACTTATTAACATTTTTTGTATTCTTTTCCTTGAGAAAAGAGATTCCTAAGGATTTGGCATCTTAAAGATTCAAAGAACGATTCCACCATGGTATATTACTTCTTTAACTTTTAAACTGCTTCTGAAAGCTTTTATTGGTATAAATTTGATTGTTAACTCAATATTTGGACTAGAACAAAGAATTTGTGCTGAGATTGTAAGTCCCTTATGTTGCATTCCTTTTTCAGCATATTGATCTGCAGTTTCCCCTAAAGTGTCAAGATGTGTGTTAGGTCTATTTTTAGAAAAATGAGGTGTAGGCAAAGAATAAGTGATGTCCAAACAAATTATCTCGAAATAGTAAATACACATAAACAGAGATGGAATACAAAAGAAGATGCTGCATAAAGAGCACATATATATAGGATAAGAGTTCTAAAAAGATGAGATGACAAGAAATTGCCCTAAAAATTCAGGCAACAAACAAAGTATTACTTAAAATTAATAATTTGGAAGGGCATCCGGCATAGTTCTTCTAGATGTCTCTAAAAGTCTTTGAATCTCTTAAAAATTGAGATCTATCTTCGCTTCTATACAAGAGTCTCTAAACATAGATTAGTATTACTCATGATCCATGGGGGGTTAACCACCACCAAATTGTTTTATGATGTAAACGGAAGTTGTTTATCTTCAACTTACATATTTGCTTGATGCAAAATTTGTTTGTAAGGTGATTACTGAGACTGCGGCAATGTATCCATTTGTCAGCATGGTGTCTGTTTGAGGCTGTCCATATTTCTTCTTCCTAGATTTCACTATGTTCTGTGTCTATAAGGTGCAGATACTTTTTGTTGTTAATTGATAGGACATTTATTTGTACTGCTCATTGCTGCAGAGGCATACAAGGCTGCAGAGAGTATTCATCACTATATCATGGATATTAGCAGAGCAATATTACTGACTTCTAGCTCTATCTTAAGCTGTTATATTCTCCATTATCTTCTCGAGTTGGTGTTTATCCCTGCTTAACTGGGTTCCAACTCTTATGCTTGAGCATGCTTCATGCAAATGTCAGATTGGGGCTATGGTACATTGTACTTAGGTTTGCCAGCTTATTGAAATTTAGCATAGTAGAGTTTGCTTCAAACCATTTAGAGTTAAAAACTTGATGGAGGTTTTATTTTTATGCTCTACTAATTTATTAAAAAGATTATTCCATCATTATCTTTTCACCTTATAAGATGGGCATATGCCATAAGCTGATTCATGAGTTTTTAACTGAATTTGGCTACTATATTAAAACCATGCATTTTCTAGACTTGTAATGCATTTATGTAATGCCTTCTCTTGCCAGATATTGTATGAAGTCAACATGTGTCCAAGGCTTAGTTGCAACCTAATATTCTTGTAGATGATATTGTTGTTATTTGTTGTGTTACTCCACTGTTAGGCCTTTGCATTAGGGAGATTGGAGTGATAATAAACTAATATCGTTACCCACTTCCTAATGCGATTGATATGATAAGATGTATTCATGTGTTCGAGCTCTAAAATACTATTATGTTGCCACCTTGCTTGATGTAATTGGATGTAGTCACATTCCCAGCTCTAAAAGGCTGTGATGCAGCCACCCATTCAAGACATGGAAACCTGCAGGACGCTGAAGAGCCCAGATTGCTGATTTAAATGTTGTCAATATCTTAGTAGCACATTTGATTTGTAATTTTCTCAAGCATTGTCTACTATAAATCATAACAACCTTAAGTTTCCTATGTTATTGTTCAGTGATCGTGTAGAACAATTGAAAGCCAACAAACGGGTGGAAATTGATCGCATCTATTGACTACGCTTTATATGTTGATTTCAACATGTTAATGTTTCACACCCAAGTCTACACTACTGAGAAGCAGGCATATCTACATTATAGGTTGATGCATGGTGCACGTGTACCCTATCAGAAGTACATGTTAATATCTGAAATCAATTGTTTACATGGAGATATGTTGAAAAAAAGTGTCACAGCATTGCATACGATAAATATTCATCCTCTTGCAAAATTCAAATGCCCAATTACCTAGACCATCAATATACAACAATAATTATAAAGAAATATAATGAATAACACAATTGCACATAATAGAACTCTAGAATTTGCCATGGAGAAACCCTAGAAGGGAAATAAAATTCAACAAAAGATATGCTTTATTCATCAATGGCAATGGTAGTAATAAGCTTTTTTGAAGCTAGGAAGCTATTCGACTCCTCTTAACAATACAAAGTGCAGCAACCTATTCATCTTTGGCCAGTGATGATGCTTACTTTTCTCCTTACTATCATGTCTCTCTAGGTGGACAATGTTTTTATGCTCTCAAGTTTGCTCGAGCTTTCAACATTTCCTTTCTGAAATTCCTTTAATTTCATGGAGTATGGGCAGATCTGGTAGGTTTGTTCACCTTTTGGGGTATCAGTTGGTTGGTTTGTTAACCTTTTTGGGTTAACAAATGGTTGGTTAGATTCTCAATGTGCCTGTAGAAACATGTTAAAGAAGCTGTAGTTTATGGTGATTTGAACATCATTTGCTGAAGTTATTATTTGAATACAATAGACGGTGTTTTACCCTTTTGAGAGGCTACAAAATCAGTTTTGAGCCAAATTTGTGTGAGAATGAGTCAGAATAGACCTGACTGTGTTTAAACAATGGATTTTTAGTTAAAGCTTACAACCACTTTAAAGATTGTGTTGGAGCAAATGAAGTATCCACGTATAAAGCAAAGAGCAAAATCTCACGATAAAAGAACAATAAGTAGACAATTTTAATTCTTATGTTAAAAAAAACGGTACATGTACAGATAGATGAAATATCTGTGTGGAACTTCAGCAGATTCATGCAATTAGGCTCAACTAAGGTAAGATTATAACTAATGAACTCAGGTCTAAGAAGATATGGTAAGATTCTTATTACTCAACTAAAAACTAGTACTAGTAATATATACTACTGTGAGGATAACTCTAAATTAATAATTATTACCTCCCTGCACGTTGTTTTAGACTCCTAAGACGTAGGACATTTTCGAACAAATATAATCCCAAAAGGCAATTATTTCTCAAGATGGTCGCAGCAAGTTGGATGAATACACAATGTTCAAAACATGGGATAAAGAATGCACAAGGATTCAAACAATGGTCTTCACCTATGCAAGGATCGAATCCTCAAAGACTACACATGGACAGGATCGAAGAATATCTGGATTAGATTGAAAAAACAAACACATTGCGAGCCTAGTGTATTGATAAGTGTAAGTTTCAACAAGATAGAACACAATTCTTCCAAATAAGATATTGCCTCTTTCTTCATTGGCTAGAGGTGAACAATATATATGAGTGAATGTGTTCACCTTTCCTCGCTCCCTATAAAGGTGTCTTTTAAGTGAAAACGGTCTCCTTTCTTTGTAATTACTAATATGTATATATTTTTCCAACATTAATAAATTAGAAAAAACCAAGGTTCTAGTCCCTTACATAGCAGAATAGACATAAGAAAGAACCAACAAAAAATCACTAATAAATCCTAAATACTAATAGAACATTAACTTAAAAACTGTCTTCAAAACTTATTAGGATAAACTTTAAATTACCTCAATATTCATATGCACAACTAAAATCAAAGAGAACAATCCAAAAACAACTACAAGAACAACAAGAATTACAACCCATAATAATAAACAAGTAGGTTCTTCCAGTTTTTGTACAAGTTGTTAAGTTCTTCCTTTTTGTACAAGTTAAGTTTTTCTTCCAAAAGAATAGTAACATCATGCTCCTTGAGTGCATTAGATTGCTTCTTTTTAACATAAAAAGTGATTAATATAATAATTAAATAGAAAATGTAACAACAATAGAACTCACTCAATCTTATTCATCAACAACAATATATATATTTATACATGTAACAAACCCAACAACCTTCCTATGATTATGCTAACAAATGTGATAGCTAATGTAGATTGTTGAAGTGAATTGAAGTTATTAAAAACAAATTGAACACCTCTCCAACCATTATTGACTTCTATTTGAAGTTAATGACTCATATAATAGAAATACAATTTTGTTATGACTTATTATCAGTTACGTTGGAGCATATATTCCAACACCCCCTCGTAATGTTACAACATTAAATTTACTAACAACATAAAACAATAGAAAATACATTATGTAGAAGTTGTTCTTTGAAAACAATTTTTGGACCAATAAGACTTCTTCAAATTACTTCAAGTATAGTCACCTAGCTATAATATAAGTTCACAACATCATTAGACACCAGTTGCACATGAAGTTGTCTCATCACCCTCATGCAAGTATGATGTTGAACTTCTAGATCTCATATCCCCCTCATAACTATTGGACACCAATCATCACATGTATCTCTCATAGCACCTTATACTATTGAGCATTTTCTCTACTGCATCCCTCACTGTCTTCAAAGTGTCAGCCTCTTCAAAATAGAACAACTGCCTCATCTTCAATGAAGTCATCATCGCTATCATCTAGTGGTTTTTCAACAATGACTATATTTTTTGATTCTTTAAGTTTCCCTTTGAGATTTTTCATGTTAAAGAGCTCATAAACAAAAAAAAATTAACGATTCCTTACCCCTCTTAGCTTTAGCTACTTACAACTACAATAGGATTTTTCACAATAATATTTGGCTTGGCAACAACTTCCTCTTTAAACCAACGTTTTCTCAACTCACAACATAAATATTTTCAAACAAAGATTCAAAATAGAATAATGTAGAACTCTTACAATGATAAATTCACTAGCAAAGATATCATTCTCAGAAGAGCTTAGCCTATTGAACTGCCATATCTTTGAGCTTGATGATTGCAATTTAATGGCAACTTCTATTTCCATACATCCCTTCAACTAGATTGCATGGAAGTACATCCCTTCTCATTGGAAAAAAATAAACACAATGTTGCACAAAATATTCCACAACACCCTTACTCAACAATTAGGTGATGTACTCTAACTGTAGTAGGTGCAACATATGGATTAGCTTTGATACAGAAATAGAAAATGTAACAGAATAGAAACACAATGAATAGAACAATAGAAGAACTCAATCTTATTCATCAACAACAATATATACTTATACATGTAACAGACCCAACAACCTTCGTATAATTATGCTAACAAATATGATAGCTAATGTAGAGATTGTTGACAACAAAGTAAAGTTGTTAAAAACAAACTGAACACCTCTCTAACCATTATTGACACCTATTCGAAGTTTAATGACCCATATATAACAAATTTTTTTTATGTTATGACTTATTATAACACTACAGTTATGTTGGAGCGTATATTCCAACATAATTAACTATTTAAATAATCTCGAAATGACTAAAAAATAATGCATCAAATCTTCTTAAAAAAATAAAAATCCAACTAAAATAGCCATAATTTTTTTCTATCTAATTAATAAGTAAACTAAGGAATAAATTTCAAATTTCTTCATTCTCACATTTCTCACATGAACATTTAAGTGATCCATCATAGAAATATTTTAAATATAAATTTGATATGCAACATAATACATCCCATTAAATGAGAGAAATAAACTAATAGAAATCTAAATTCTAATTTGAATTTGATATGTAGGTCATATAATGTAAAACAAGCATTCCATAAAACAAGGGACGCGACTAATCTCCCTGCAACAAGACATGTCTTAGATATGATAACATACAAAAATGAATAAAAATACATAGAAACATACAACATACATAACATGGTGGGATAGCATAGTGGGGGGCCTGCCAAGACAAAGGATAAAAGTGACAAATTTTCCAGACGGGAGGAAACGTTATAGCGACGAAAATGAGGAGATAACGGTGTCATCAGGTAGTGTTTCCTGTGTCCGGCAGTCAACGTTGTGGCGGGAGTTTCACCATAAAGCTTGTTGGCCTGGTGGCTTGCGTGAGAAGCTATCCCTATCATTGGATTATGTGCACCCATGGGCATTGGAGGCTAACGTGAGTAAGACCTGCATTTTGAAAATTGTAATAAGTATTGATTTTCAAGAAGACGTGTTCAAATATGATAATGCACAAAATAATTGAGGGTTGGAAAAAACTCTGTGTTGTGTTTTTTCATTTTGCACGATGAAAGCTAAAGGTTGGAGTGTACGGGGTGGAGTTGTAGGATAAAACATACCAAATTAAGGTGAGGGTGACTAACCAATTGGGTTGTTACTTGTAAATGGTTTTAAAACAGTATGTGGGTTGTAGGTTCCATAACACCCAGTGTTTTGCAACCTGCATTTTTTTTGACAGTATGAATGTATTGAAAACCTTTAATTATTTAGAAAATACGAATGTAATGAAAGACACCTTCAAAATTTATAACAACTCTTACTTAGAGTAAAAATTGCACTTCAATTTCCTCATATGATTGAAAAAAATGCACAAAATAATTGCAGATTGGAAAACACAATGTGGGTTGTCAATTATTTGATTTTGCATGTTTAAATCTAAAGGGTTGTCTCACGGGGAGGACATGTAGGTGGGGGATACATAAAACTAACTAAATTGACTTGAGGGGTGACTAACCAATTGGGTTGCTACGTATAGAGGGTTTTACAACAGTTTGTGGGTTGAGTTTTATAACACCCAATGTTTTGCAACCTACAATTTTATAAAACAATATGAATGTCTTGAAAACCTTTTGTTCTTTTTTTTGGTAAAAGGCTATGGCCTATTTAGTAATTATATTAATATAAGAAAACATACATCTATTGGCATAATTATAGTACTTGCCAAAATGTGCCTTTTTTTGAACATAATCAGTGCAGATTAAGGCACTAATTTTCCAAAAAAGATAATGATCGATTGACTATATCTAATGCTAATGAACATAGAGCAAAATTAATAGATCATCACAAACACTGTACCATTCTTCCATGAAACCTCCATTCATTTTTTAGACAATACAAATGTAATGAAAGACACCTTCAAAATTTATAACAACTCTTCTTAAGAGTAAAAATTGCACTTCAATTTCCTCATATGATTGAAAAAATGCACAAAATAATTATAGACTGGAAAACACAGTGTGGGTTTTCAATTATTTGATTATGCATGTTTAAATCTAAAGAGTTATCTCATGGGGAGGAGTTGCAGGTGGGGGATACATAAAAATAACCAAATTTACCTGAGGGGTGACTAACCAATTAGGTTGTTACTTGTAGAGGGTTTTACATCAGTTTGTGGGTTGTAGGTTTCATAACACCCAGTGTTTTGCAACCTACAATTTTACAAAACAATTTGAAATATTTTTGTTATTTAGATAGTAAGAATGTAATGAAAAACACCTTCAAAATCTATAACAAGTTTGAGGTAGACTAAAAATTATGTTTCAATTTCCTCATATGATGGTAAAATAAATGTACAAAATATTTGCAAGTTGGAAAACACAATGTGGGTTGTCAGTCATTTCATTTCATTCTGCATGATAAAATTTAAAGGGCGGAGAGCACAGGGAGGAGATGCAAGTGGGAGTTACCCCCCTCCCTTGGAAAAGGTGTAAAAACCTAACGAATCTTGTATAATTCCTAAAAAAATATTAATTTTATTGGCAAATTTTTTCTTTTTTTTCGAGAAAAAATATAAATTCAATTGGTGAATAATTTATAATCACTAGAAGCTTGTAGAAAATCTTGGCGAATTATAATTTTTTGAAACCAATAAAATATTTTCATTGGAAAATAAGTTTTTGCATTTTGTGTGAATTTTTATAAATGAAAGTCATGGTGTATATGTGAATCTCGAAAAGGAAGAATTGTGAATTGATCCAGATAAGAAGTTCCCAGAAAAGGATAAAAAAAATGGAGGTGCAACAACGAATTCCCGTTCACAAGATTGAAACACAGATAACGATAGATAGAGTCCTAATCAAGAATGAAAGTAAAAAAGGGAAGAGAGAGGGAACCTGCAAAATTTGAAATGTCAGACGATCCTCAAACCATAGACCTAACTATAGAGGCGGAGGAAGACATTACAATACTCGAAGATTTGGCAGTAATGTGCTGATTCATTGGTCCCAGATTTGAGAGGAGGATAAGGGAATGGGTAGAGAAGGCATGGAAGACATAGGGAACCATAAAATTCTTTCTAAAAGACTTTTTTATTGCGGTATTTACTTCAGAAGAGGAAAGAGAAAGGGTATTAAATGAAGGACTATGGGAATTGGAGGGACATCCATTGTATATGGAGAAATGACACCAAAATTTCAACCCTTACCAATTAAACCCCTACGAAAAACCAGTATGGATCCGACTTCATAATCTACCACTGGAATATTGGTTTGAAGGGTGTTTTGAAAAAAAATGGGAGATCATTAGGCACATTGGTAGATGTTGATGCAGAATTATTTGAAGAAGACTCATACCTATATGCAAGACTGAAGATAGTGGCTATTAGATCAATACCAAAGGAAATGCGACTATGTGTAGATGGGGAAATATGGAAGCAGTCGGTAGAAATAGAGGAAGAGAAGCATTTATACCTCAAATGTAGAAGAAAAAAGCACAATAAGAAGGAATGTGGAAAAAAGGAAAAAGCGAAGGAAACCAAGAAGAAATCAAAAACTAAAATGGTCTGGAGGCCTAAGACCACCTAGAAAATGGTGAAAGGGAAATAGATAGAAAATTGCACACAAATTCAAAATGAGGGTAAGGAAATACCTAACTAAAAGGATAGTAAGAAAAAGGAGGAAAAGAAAGAACATCACAATTTAGTGGCTAACCTTCCACAAAATGAAGCCAGTCCTGAAAATCATAAAAGCGTCCCAGAGGCAGAGGAAGGGTTTGGAAACACTTACTTGATGTCTACTGGTGAGGAATCAGATTTTGATGATCCGGAAGAAGGCGAGGATATGATGGAAGTTGATGGATTGGGATTAATAGACCCAAGATGCATAAGCCAAATAGTAGCCAAAGCGATGGGGAAAGAAAAGACGGGTAGAGGCAAGAAGACTAACAAACAAAAGAGGGAGGAAGATGCAGCAGAGAAGGGTTTAAAGAGCATTTCCTTTTTTCTAAAATCCAAGGGAGCTAGTGCCTCCTTTGGACAGAAATGAAGATTGCCTCATGGAATGTCAGGGGATTGAATGCCCCTGACAAGAGGTGCTTGGTTAAGCGCCATATGGAAAAAATGGAGGCAGATATAATAATACCACAAGAAACAAAGTTGAATCAGAATGGGGGAGGAAAATTTTTAAACTATTGCAAGAATTGGTCAGGTCATTTTATGGAAGTCATAGGCACATCTAGGGGAATGGAAATTCTTTGGAGAAGACCTAATTTGGAAATAATCTTAGAGCAAGCTCACCCAAACTGGATGGAATGTGTGGTCAAAATTTGGGATATAAACATGGAATTTTTTCTAATCAATGTGTATGGGCCAACAAGCTCTGAGGAGAAGCAGGACACATTGAAAGCAATCAACACCAACATCAGATAGAAAGGAGATCATCTCTTCATAATGAGAGGAGATTTCAATGCTATATTGGAATTATCAGAGAAGAATGGCGGAAGCAACAAAGTAAGCAGGAACATGCTAGACTTTAGAGAATTTGTGGAAGAATCCAGGGTAGTAGACTGCCATACCTCCAATGGAATCTTCACCTAAATCTTCACTTGGACTAGTCATAGAATTAGTTTTACTAATATAACAGAAATATTGGATAGATTCTTAATATGTCCAAAATGGATGGAAAAAGCGGCCAATTTTGAAGCCATGATCATGCCAATTTCAGTCTCCGACCATTACCCAATTATGTTGACACTCAAAAATGATCATCCCCCTTCTAAAATATATTTCAAATTCGAAAACATGTGGTGGAGGGAGGAGAGCTTGATCAACCTATTAGAAACTTGGTGGAAGTCATGTGTGGTAAAGGGCACCCCGAGTTTCATGCTTATGAAAAAGCTACAATTCATCAAAGAAAAACTAAAAGTATGGAACAAACAATTTTTTAAAAACATATTTTAGGGAAAGGAAAAGGTTGAGAAAGAACTAGAAGAACTAAATGAGAAGATCATTAAGCATGGTATGTACCAAGAGGACTCTTTGAAAGAGAAATCACTCAAAAAGTTGCATGAAGAACTATTAAAAAGGGAAGAGATATTCTGGAAAGATAAGGCAAGGGAAACATGGCTAAAGGAAGGAGATATCAATACAAAAAGAAATCATGCCACTACAAGAGCAAGAAGGGCATTTAATAGGATTGAAGAAATAAAAATGAACATGGGGTGCCCCTTAAGAAGCAGGCAGAGAGTGAGGAGGCAACAATCTCCTTCAAAAATATTTTTGGGAGCTTAAAAGGAGGTGGGAGGCTATGGGAGAGAAACCATGTTAGATTGTATTCTAAGAATTGTGATCACAGAGGCGGGTAATAAAATGCTAGTTAGCTCAATATCAAAGGAAAAAGTGCGGGATGCCACTTTCCAATTGCACCCAGGGAAGGCCTCAAGGATGGATGGTTTCCTTGCAAGTTTCTTTCAAAAATGTTGGCCCTTCATTGGAGATGAAATATGGAAAATGGTGGAGGAATTCAGGAAAATAAATAAATTGTGATGGATATGAATAATACCATAATCTCCTTGATCCCAAAGAAAAAGGACTGCAGTTCGTTAAATGAATATCGACCAATTTCTTTATGCAACACAATATACAAAATCATTACTAAAGTATTGGTGAATAGACTGAAAAAGATGCTCAACAAAATTATACCGGAAGAGCAAAGTGGTTTTTGTCTAGGGTGAGAAATAGTGGACATCAAAATACTAACAAATGAAGTGGCACACATGATGGCAAGTGAGAAAATCCAAGGAATGATGATCAAGTTGGACATAAGCAAAGCTTATGATAGAGTAAGATGGGGCTTCCTCATGGAGGTCCTACAAAGATTTGGTTTCAATATGGATTGGATAAATATGATACATCAATGCATATCCATAGTAAGGTACTCAATCAATGTAAACAGATTGGTATGTGGTTTTTTTCCAGCCACCAATGACCTGAGGCAAGGGGACCCCATCTCCCCGTTCCTATTCATAATAATGGCAGAAGTGTTGGGGAGAACTATTAAGGCAAAACAAGAAATAAATCTATGGAAAGTGATATGCCCAACTCAAGGGTGCAACTCTACCACACATACACAATTTGCAGATGATACTATACTTCTTGGCGAAGCAACCATGAAGGAGGCTGAGGTAATTAAAGAAACACTAGAAGAATACACCAGAATATCAGGGCAAGCAATTCATAAATAAAAATCCTCAATTATCTTCTTCAATACGAAGAAGATGCTCCAAAAGAGAATTACAAAGTTTCTAGGATTTTCTATTAACACACTCCCAGCCAAGCATCTAGGGGCACCCCTAATCATAGGACGATGTTGATCACAACATAGGGAAGAGATTATAGGAAAATATCAAAACAAGGCTGTGGCTTGGAAAAACATGTGGTTATCTCTAGCTCAACGAATTTTAATGATAAAATCAATATTGTCTACTGTTCCAATTTACACAATGTCATGCTTTCAAATTACACATAAGGCTGAATCAAGTCTTAAAAGCTTTGTGAAAAAGTTTCTTTAGGAAGGGGATACAAAGGAAAAGAGAATACTGTTGCTACATTGGGATAAGACATGCCTAACAAAGCAAGAAGGAGGTGCAGGATTGAGAAAAATGAAAGAACAGAATATGGCCCTAGGAGCCAAGCTATCATGGAAAATGTACAGGCACCCAGAAAATCCATGGTGCAAGATCTTCCAATAGAAATATCTAGATTATCAAAATCCTCAAATAATATTGACCCAAGCAAACACCATACGAGGCTCAACTATATGGAAATTTCTTTGGGAAAGTAGAAGGATCATTACAAAACACTTGACATGGAAGGTCAACAATGGAAGACAAGCAGAATTTTGGAGAGATTCCTGGAACGAACACAAGTCATTGGAAGAACCAAATGGAATTAAAGAGCATATTAATGCATTGCAAGAGCTATTTGGGGAGAAAGTAAGAGACTGTATCAACAATCCCCCCCCCTAGGATTTAAAATATGAGGGAATGGATTGAAATTGAAGCTATGCCAAGTCCGGACAATACTAAAGCAACACCAAAAGAAGAATTGAATAAAAGAAGAGTTATTATCACAAAGGAAGAAGACGAGATTATATGGTGTGGGGCTAAGTCAGGAGAATATACTGTCAAGCTTGGATACCATATTCAAAAAGTAGCAAGAATTAATAAACTATGGCCAAGCAAGCTTTGTTGGCACCCAACAATATTACCAAAAGTAGGGGCATTCCTATGGATGACACTACATAAAAGCATCTTGACAGCTAATAAGCTAATGACTATTGGCTTCCAAGGCCAAAGTAGATGCACTTTATGCTATAACGACTGTGAAACAGTTGAACACCTTTTGTTAGAATGTTCTTATGCCAAGAAATGTTGGGATTGGTTACAAGATGCAATTGGGTGGTTAGGGGAAAGACATAATGATTTAAAAGAATGGTTGTGTAGTTGGCCAAAGGGAAGAAGTGAAACACTATGGGAAGATATATGGATCGATGCACCTTTGATGGTAGTGTGGAACGTATGGAAAGAAAGGATATATTTCAAGGAAAAAGCATGGAGTTTGAAAGACTTACATTAAAAATAGAAGAAAGCTTGTGTGAACTATTGAATGCCAAGTCTAGAATTAAAACAAATACAAAGTTCACTAAATGGGACGAAGAAATTCAGAAGAAATGGGATAAACTCAAAAGACCAAAGGGACAAATCAAGAATAAGGAAGATAAAAGAAAAGGAGTACATTGGGAATGCCCTACTCAGAATAGACTAAAACTAAAATTTGATGGGTCTGCAAAAGGAAATCCAGGCCCAGCTGGGGCTGGATGCATTATCAAGGACGATAGAGGCATCTGCCAATGGGAAATTTAAAAGAAAATCAATAATGCCACAAACAATGATGCAAAAATAGAAGCATTGGCTTTAGGTCTATGGCTATGCAAAGATAAAGGAACCAAACAGATAGATGTGGAAGGGGATTCGTTGTTGTGCATACAGGAAATAAGAAAGAAAGAGACTCCTAATTGGAAATTAAAGAAACGGGTCCAAATAATGAACCTACTAGAACAATTCGAAGACTAGTTAATAACACATGTGTACAAAGAGGCCAATGGGGCAGCTGACCTATTGGAAAACCAGGGTGTGAAACATGACAATGATATCAATATCGGTAACGATCTAAATATCTAGGAGGGTTTGAAGGACATTCTAATGAAAGAACAATTGGAAGATGATTCAATATAGAGATAAAATTCATAAGCCACAGTTGGAACATTCACCAATAACTGAGCCAATTAGAACATTACACAAACAAACCCAAGACAAAGCCATAGCTACATGAAATAGTATAGAGAATCCATGGGCCGTGATAGGGTGACATAGAAGCATACTCATTTAGAACTGAAAGTCTAAAACCTTGCTCACAAATTATCAAGATAATCATCATATAGGATCCAACTTGTAAAACTCCTACATAGATAACATGAAACATAGAGAATTTAAAACTAAAGCATGTTTGTAGGAAATCCATCACCACATATTTATAGAGCATCTTACATATAATGCAAGAAATAATTTAGGAATTTTACTGCATTAAACCAGCCCAAAAACAAGGCTTATTCTTTTACTGGTATGTCACCTAGCTAGCCTGAAATTATCAAAGTTACAAACCATAAAATTTGAACTGAAAAGCTTTCAACCTTGTCTAATTATCATGGTAAATTACTGTGACAAGGAATTAACTTAAATTTAGAGAAGTGTCTTTTAAATTGCAACCCTTACATTTCCAACAAGTACCAAAAACCCATTTTTAAAGAACATAGCAGTCAATCTTCACTACGTTACATAAGGCTTAATAGACTTTCAACACAAAGATTAAAAATAGAGAAGCACACTAAATATAAGAACCGTATATAAGTTTTTATGTCTTCTTTAAGTGTTTGCAAAAGAGAAATATATACAAGGGTTGTTCAACCATCAAATTTTCACCAGTTATAAATTTTGACACGATGGTTTGCCAAAAACTTAATAGTTACCATATATCCAACCTATTTCAACTTTAAACTAGATAGCCTAACTAACGTGTACCAAAATTCAAAACCTAGACTCTAGGAAACTGCTAGTCCTCTTCAAAATTCGTGAACTGAGTAACCCAGTGAAAATATTAGATTGGTGCATAATGATATAGCCTTTTCAGAAAATCATAGTCAACCTTAAAGAAAAAATGGTGCATCCAATAGGAATTGTCAGTGAGATCCATGATAAAGGCACAAATTCAACATTACGATTCAAATGTTGAGCCAAATCCCTAGGGCATGGAATGCCCTCTCCAAGCTGAGCAGCTTCAAGTACCTCATCTAGCCCTTTGAGCAAGCTGGCGTCAAAAATATATCTGGTCAAGGCGGCTGCCATTTGCTTTAAAACCCTAAGATCTAAAAGAGAGGCCACAAAACATGAAGAGACATCAGAATTAACCCTATAGCGCTCCTGTGAAATCACATACTCCTTACCTAGAATTAAATGCAATGCCTTCAAAGTTAAATGGCCACTATCAATTGTTACATTCTTGAGATGATGCTGTATAATCCTTCCCCTGAAAGCAAGTTGGCTCTTAGAACTATAAAGGGCAATATGAGTATCCATGGTTCAAAAAAGAGACAAATTTTGGCCATTGAACTAACATGATTAAATAATGTGGCTTGGATTGTAAAGACAATTTTTGAGAGATTTCCATGAGAAACCAAATGAAATGAACATAAATTGGCACGAAGGAAGTCACTTCAGGCATCATAGAGAAGAGTGTGAGCACTGGCTCAAGAGGAGAGGGCACCAACATGACGTCTAGTCAATCATTAAGACTCAATACCCATCAGACCAGAAGCTACGTATAAAGGGATAAAAAATTATAAGCATATGGTGAACATTATTATAGTGTACACAAGATTTTTTTTTTTAAGGGCATCACCCCCTTGGTGAGAACTCACCTTAAAAAAAAAATATTGGAGATTAAAACATGTTTCAAACTAATAAAATATTTTCATTGGAAAATTAAACCTATTTTCAAACCAATTAAAATCTTCATTGGCGAATTAAACCTATTTTCAAACCAAAAAAAATTGGTTGGTGAATTAACCCTGTTTTCAACCAAATAAATATTTCTGTTGGCGAAAAAAATTTGTACTCTCAACAATAAAATATTTTCATTAGTGAATTAACCTTGTTTTCAAACCAAAAAAATATTTTTATTGGTGAATTAAACCTATTTTCAAACCACTGAAATATTTTTGTGGTGAATTAAACTGGCATGCCAATAAAAATCATAGCATGGGTGGCAAAAATGTCAAATGCTATACATTGTTCTATTTCAGGACAAATTTTCCACACACCCAAATTCCTACATAAAGTCTCCAGAATGCAGACAAGTGTCAACATATTATAAGTTCTAATCAGAAGTGAGTGAAATTTATTGTGACTTGTTAGTGGATATTTATTATTTAATAAGGTACATCAAGCCACTTAAATCTCTTAATCTTTTCAATGCTTTGAAGTACTATGTTTGAAGCCAGATGTCAGTGCAACTTAACGACTATGAGTTATATTATTTGATAAGTTAATATAACTTTTTTTTGATAAAAGGCCAAAGGCCTAAACTATTTGTATTAATTTAGCAACTAAATACATTCTTATGAGTTTCAATACATATAGACAAGGGGAATATGATCATCCGTAAGAGCAGAAATTTTTTTTAAAACCTAGAACACGATATAAATGCAACTATGGTCCTTCAAAGGCAGAATCAAAGATACACTTACAAACTACTTCCCCTAATCGTGCAACCAGACACATCTGCTTAGAACTCTGGTACCCAAGTGAGCACCCAAACATAAAATTGGCTTTGAAATGTCACCAAAACCTAATTACAAAATAACTTGCTAGCTAGGGAAAAACATTGTACACTTCATATATAATAAGAAACATAATACAAACCTTACAAAAAGTTAAACTATTCTTCACCAAGTGCTTGTAAGTAGTTGATAAAGTTTTTGACCCATTCAAAGTCCTGGACTGGCTCGATATGAAGCATTTTATTCAAAAAATTTACTCCCACCTCCACTCACTCCCTATGTCCAAGTAGTGATGCGCCTTTGATATCCAGGATGAAAGGGTGAAATGTTACCACCTCGCCCGAAATAGAAAGAAGCTCCAAGCCATGAGGCCTAGGTATGCCAATACCCAAAGAAGTTGCTTCTAACACCTCCTCCAACCCACCTAGAATTTCAAGTATGAAAATTTTGCAAGGCATTTCCGCCACCTCCACCTTCAGAACTTGTAGGTCTAGAAGAGCTGCCACAAATCACAAGGAGATTTCTGAGTCCACCCTATATCGCTCATTTGACAACATAAATTCTAAGTTAATATAAAATTAATATCCTCTAAAAATTAAAATTAATGTACAAAACATTTTTTTTGTTCGATGGACGACTATAGTTGCATACCAAAAGGGAATGTCTAAAGTGCCAAACTTATGAATTCAAACCTCTGGAATCACCCTAGAACCATTAGATTTACAAAGATCAATGGTTGACCTTTTATTTAGGTGCATTATTACTTATTAAATCACTTAAATTCATGACTCAAGTTTTGTGAAATAATATTGTATTTGTCACATCAACAGGTGTGTCTTTTGGTGAATTAAATGCTCAAGTGCCAAGTATTCATGTCTTCTTTCTATACATACTTCACCAACTTGATTTTCTTCATATCATTTATAACATATTTAATTTTTCTTCTCTATTCACAATTTCACTATGATATTATGGAGTCTTCATGGCTTGTCATGCTACCCAAATGTTTTTGGGAGAAAAAAAGCAACAATGCATACAATAGATAAAAGTTGGGTACGATATTCACTATTCCTTGTGTGATTGTTGAGAAGGCTATAAGAATAATTTTGGGTAGGGAATGGCTTCAAAACAACCCCCATGGTCTATTTTCTGAAGTAGCTTCTACTTTCTTGTCTAATTGCATGGACATTTTGTTGGATAAAGAGTTGGTGAAGATGTTGGCAATATGTTATTTTCAACCTTTCATTTACTCTCTTTCTTCATTGGAGTTGGCTCTTGAGCATTATAATTTTGAATTTGGGTTTGCCCCTGTTGGTGGAATCTTTCTCAAAGTTGAACTAGATTCTTCTATAGTGCAAGCTCTTGCCCTAGTTGTTATGAGGTCTTGTCTGGTTTGTGATATGACAAATGAATCAAGTTGCTGAGTCTAGAGTTTTGGAGGAAGGATTTGGGTGATGCCATTTTCATCTCTACTCTTACTTTATTCAATTCAATTCACCTCCTGCTCAAACACCTGGTTTAGGGCCTCCATGGACCATCACGATCCTTTGTTGCCAGTCTCCTCTACGAATGAATGCAATTTTTTTACTTAAATTTTTTTATCTTTTTTTATATTTAATATAATATAGTTGTTTTGCCACGTTGAGCATTCAAAATGCAACAACTATTTTTTTAAGAATAAAAAGACATTTATAATTTTTGGATGATTCATTTGTTTACTTCTTTGACATGTATATTTAATATTAGTCTTAATTGCCAAGAAACTGATATGAGAATAAAAATCATAGTATACTCCACAAAATATTATTATTAATAAGTTAATATAATGTTAATATACTAAGAAAATTAAAATTAATGTACAAAAATATTTCATTGTTCGATGGATGAATTTTCCACACACCCAAATTCCTACATAGTCTTCGAAATGAAGACAAGTGTCAAGCTCAACATATTTATAAGTTCTGATTAGAAGTGAGAAAAAAATATTGTGACTTGTTAGTGGATATTGATAATGATTAAGCTACAACAAGCCATTTAATTCTCTATCTTTTCAATGCTTCTAAGTACTCTTCTTGAAACCAAATGTCAATCCAAAAAAAATTTGCAATGGCTCTCCCATGTGCTGACAAGGTGAAAATGCAACAATTGGTAATTTGGCTCAACTTTTCAATTAAATTTAATTATTATTCTGACAAAATTAAATTTAGAACATGTAAATCAAGGTAAGATAACAAGATGAAGATCCTTGATCAAATTATGCAATATCTTTGTATTAAATGTTTTAACTATCGGCTTGTGCTTCAACATAGTGGGATGCAGAATCAAGGTCCAAAACTTTCTATAAATTTAGCTGGAATTACTGATGAAGTTCATCATAATTTTGATTAAAGCTCTAGTTCGAAAATCGTTATGGAATTTGATACACCAATTTGTCTAACCAGTCCTCAACAACAATTAGCCTTCCTAGGAGCAATTACACATGACATATTTTATTTTAAAAAATGGAATATTCTCTTTTTAAAATATCTTCCTTAAATCAAGGGATAGATTTTAGTTAATTGAACCTCGCATTTAATCTTGACCATTGATCTCTTGATTTAATCCCATCCCTTGATCTTATCCTCTAATCTCCACCATCGATCAAACCTTCATGAAATGTATAAAAAAATCCTTCTTCATTCAAATTCAATTCACATTCCTTTGAGAACATTGATAATCATTTCTTGAGCATTTAATTGAGAAATTGAGCAACATTTATGAATCAAGACCTTCATCAATATTATCATCAAGCTTTTGCAACATGGGTTATGCATAATTGAGAAATCCACATACCATATTAGCATAATTCAACAATGGAGTACTAGGTTTGCATACATTTGTGAAGTAATTTGATCTTTAAATGAATTTTATTCTTGATTTGTGTTTATTTCATTAATTCAATGCATTCAACTTCATTGGATAATGGGTTTAATTGATCTCTTGATTCTAGGTGTTTGATGGTTTCTAACCCTAATTGCTATAATATGTCTTTTAATCATTTCACATTATTCTCATTGAATAGTATGATAATGATATTTTTGTGGACCCAAATTTATTAATGTCCATTATCCATATTTTGATCCCTATGAAGGAATGGTAGCCTATCAATAACAAAATCTTATATCTTGAGATGTCTTTGTAATCGATAATGGAAAATTTTAAATCATTCTCTCATGAAATCCTATAGCTTGTTGTTTCTCTCAAGTTTTCTCTAGATAGAGGTAGAATATGATGACCATTGGTCTTATAGATCAATGTCTGATTAAAGGGTTTCTTGACTTCAATTTGAACAACTTTAGGTGTCAATTATAAATCATCCCCTTCTTTTGTATTGCTAGCTTGTACAACCACTTCACTATAGAATATGGGAAGTAAATTTCAAACTAACTCCACCTATAGTTGTAATAACTTGGAGGATCTCATAGGATTTATACGATTGCTTCACTTATCCTATGTTATCTTCTTAGTGATTCATTATCCATGATTTGGTGGTTAGACTACTTTTTTGTCTTCTATATTGTAACATATAAATGGTTCATTCTTTGCTCATAAGTGAATATGATCTCATGCATTATCTCTATATATGGGAATGCAATGTCAATGTAAGAGGAGGTTAGAAAGGTGAGGGAAAACTTTGTAATTGCTTTTATTTATTTTTTGGGAAATAAAGAGACTCTTTTGTTGCTTTAAATTTTTATGTCATTGATTAGTTCTTGGTTGCTTTATATAAATGAAAATTTATTAGATTAATTATCTCCTTCATTATGCTTCTCTTCTTAAGAATAATTGCTAAGGGTAATTGATCTTCATATGCATATTTGTTATATTAATTATCATTTTTAGTTAGTGCATGTCTAAGGAACATGGTAAACCTTCTTGATTGATGATACAACTCGTAATACTCATGAAGGATAAATAAGAATGATTATGCATGAGTAAACTACAATCCACTAGTTTATATCATTACAATTATTTGATATGTTTTTTTAAATACTAGTGTAGACATGTAAAATTGACCTAACACTTATCACACACTTTAAATGACATTCTCGCATCATTGACATCATTATTATCAAATATCACTACATTTCACATCAAAAGCATCGAAAACCCTAAATTACACTATTAATTGAATAAATCAACATTATTTAATTAATTCACTTTTTCATCATTTTCGACGAATTAAATAAATTTCATTTATTTAATAAAGTCCTAGAACCCTAATTTCTGCTATGAATTGAATAATACAACATTATTTAATTAATTCACTTTTTCATCAAATTCAACCAATTAAATAAATTTCATTTATTTAATAAAGTACTAATCTAACCTTATTCCTCCTGATTAATTAAATAACATCAATTATTTAATTATGTCGCTAATTAACCATATTCCCCTAAGTCGATTAAATTATTAAAACATAATAATTTAATTGTCACTTTCCCTCCAAATTTGAATAATCAAATAAAACTATTCAAAACATCATAAAAAATAAAATCAAACTAATGAAACTTTGTTTGCAAAAGTCAAACTTGATTTGCACATTCAACTCCAAAAAGTATTAATTAATTAAATCAATTAATTAATCATTCTCAATCACTTTCCTAATTGAGCAAATTATGAATCACTAATTTCTCAATCTATTTCCTAACTGATCAATCTAATTCATGACTAATCAATCTATATTTTTTGACTGATCAATCTATTCCTCAATCACACTAATTACGTAATCTATTTGCACAGATTATGCCCATCTAAATCCTCTCAACATCTTTTGATCGTCGATCAAGATTTCTACTACATGATCCTAGTCATCCATTTCAAATCACAATTTCTATATAACAAACCTCTTTCCTCACAAAAAGGATCAAAGAATCAAACTATCTTGCACAACGAAGTACTGCCGAGATCATAACCAACATTGACAATGCTTCAACACATTTCTTCGATCAACACACACATTGTTCTTCAAAGCTCTCGTACACAACAATGGAGGCTTCACAATGATATGAACAACCCAACCTCTTGCGAATACACTCCGACACAGGATGGTAAGATTGTATTGTTTTGAGTTCATTTTTATTGTATTATTTCAATAACGTTCTTGAATTCATTAGATTTATAGTTTCATTTCATGAGTGAAGGAATAGATCTAGATTTATTGTTTTGATTAGATTAGTTTCTATTTCATTACATTTTATCTTGTTTACGCTCTTAGATTTTTCCCCCTCACACATTCTGGCATGCTCGGTGGGACCATGGTCCTCAACACTAACAATTTTGTGAGCTAATTTTGAAGTTACAGATCTCGGAAGTGCTCTAGAAAAATCTTTATGCACAGGTTCCATAAAACTTTTGCACATGATTTCACGGAACTGGTGCACTTGACCCTATTTTTTGCACTATTGATATTTTTCAGCGCTTTTGTATTCTAATAGAGGGCGCTCTTGATTTTTTCAGTGCCTTTGCTCTCTGACAAAGGGCGCTTTTGCTTATTTTTCTGCGCTTTTTCCTTGTTAAACCTGTTTCTGAGATTTGCAAGTTGAATTTTTATTTTTTAATGCTAACAAGTGCTTGATTGGAATGTGTGTCAGGTACTAATGCACGTGTATGTAGTATTGGTAGAGTTTTGTGAAACAATTAACACATTTGTTAGGGAAGATGAACGGTCGAAAAAATTATAAATTTCACAACTTTCTTAAGTTAGGAAATTTTAATTTGGTGCTTAAAAAGGGAAGATGAACGGTCGAAAAAATTATAAATTTCACAACTTTCTTAAGTTAGGAAATTTTAATTTGGTGCTTAAAAAGAACTCATAAACAAAAATTTTTTTGATTTAAGTGCTTTGAAATGTATCTTTTAAAGCTTTCTTAAGTTAGAGAATGATTTTATTTGGTGCTTAAAAAGAGCTCACAAACAAAACACATTTCGATTTAAGTGCTTTAAAATGATTTTTTTAAAAGTTTTCTTAAGTTAGAGAATGATTTCATTTGGTGCTTAAAAAGAACCGTACAAAAATTATTTCAATTTAGTGCTCTAAAGAAATGAATCTTTCAAAGCTTTCATAGATAGAGAACACTCAATTTGGTGCTTAAAACAAACCCCACAAACAAACACTTTCAAATTGGTGCTCTAATAATGGATGTTTTAAAGTCTTCATTTGGTTTTGCTTTGGATGTTTGATTCTTTTGATTTTTTGACCAAGTGATTTCCCTTTATTGACAAACGCTCAAATTTATTTTGTTGACCAAATGAGACCAGGATCTAGGAACACTCAAATTTTGGGCTTAAAAATGAGCAAGTCATTCTTTGTTTTGCACCTTTGTTAACTCATTGACTGATATCCAAAACACTTCCATTGGGTACTTTAAAAAAGAACAACTCTATCTTGTACACACTTTAAATTCATTTTTTATGGATAGCACTACTTGAGGTGCTTAAAAAGAATACTGCAATGAATTGTATATGGTGTTTTCCATGTTTGGAAAACTAGGTGACTATCCTCTCCCCTCATGCCTTTTTGGCGATCTTGGGTGATGAAAACCATCTTGAGTTTTGCACTTTTTTCAAAGTATACCTTTTAGAGGGCCTACCTTTTGAGACACATCTTGCGCTAGAGAACTCAAAGGCGACCCAAGCGATACTCTATTTTGGTCTGTTATATAAATTATTGTGGGTGTGAGGGAAGTTCTCACCCATTGGGTGATGCTGTTTTACATCGACGAATGTCTCCCCCAATATCCGTGTGATACGTTAAAACCTAAAAGGGCTGGGAGGCCTCTTAATTGAGTGAATCACCGCATGTATAGACATCTGAAACTAATAATCCCAAAATGTTACTAAGATCCAAATGTTTTTAGAAGCTACCCTTTTTATCCAAATCATACTTTGAAGTGGTGCATCAAAATTTACTTCCAAGAATTTACTTACCAAGTCCAACTTATGGTTGAGTGTACAAAGCCTC